>OZ020278.1:8894754-9039926 GCA_963971205.1 Aethes cnicana | reverse complement strand
AAATTGAAGTTTTATTTGAGCGTAAGCTTTCTGAGAGGGGTGTTGGTTTGTGCCCGTGTTTGCTCTGCCGCATATCGACCGGGCGGAGGCGCGGCCGCGCCGGGCTCAGTCGCCGCCCGCCGCTCGCCGCGACCGGCCCGCGCCGGAGCCTCCACGCACACGCGACTAATAACAACAACCGCACTCAACACTAAAAACCTAAATAAACTAACTTCGTTATCAGAGACGAGTGTCAAGTGAGATTGTGTGTGCGTACGCCGAGGCAGCTGCTCATACGGTAAGCATTCCAGCTACTGCACAGTGATAAACATCAAGTTATACGAAGGTTAACCTTGCCTTGAAATACTAACGTTTTAATATGTGTTGCTTATTTAAACCACGCATAAAACACCTCCACGTAATAAATGTGTTTACTACATATTTATTGTATTTACTTACGAGTAATGTTACTTCGTGGAAAATGTTGCATGGCATTTTGATCTTTATAAATTTCAAGGACCATGATTTGAAGTTGCTTTCAATAAAAGTTACCTACAGTCATAATTATTATGGTTTTAAAAAAATCAAGTGCTACGACATCGTGTAAGGTTCGTAGCACAATGACACGAGTGTCTACGGCGTAGCGAAGTTGTAGCAGCGTAGCGTGCCATACATGTGGTATTTACTTCTTCACGCATGAATAAAATATAACTACCTACTATTATACGTAATCGTGAATTCAAATACATGTTTAAAATTACATCAGAAGAATTTTGGAATAAATGTGAATAAGTAAGTAACATTAATACTAACTTCGATTATATTTGGGTATAAAAAAAGTCAAGAGTACCAGTGAATAATATCGGCTCTGATAAATCAAAATAACACATTAAACATTATAAAACAATATTTATTTATAGGATACAGATTATGATTTTAAACAGCGGTTTTCCGACCGTTCGACGAAGTGATTTTGCAAAAATAAACAGATTTTCAGAGGCAATAAAGTTTTATTTGCTGTTTAATGTAAACCGCCCGGCGCAATTAAGCCTTTTATTAGCTTTAATAAAGTTTAATTATGATCACTCGGATAGATAGACAGATTTTTCATTTTTAATGTTGTCTTTTATGACGACATCAAAGATGACTAAAGAATTGGTTAGATTATTAATTAATGTCTCAGTTTAATTAATACTAACAACAATAATAAGTATGTAGAAGAAGTCGCGTCTGTAACTTGAAAATTAAAAGAAACGGTCAAGTCGAGGGGACTATAAACGACACTGAACGTAGAAAAATGATTTTTAGAAAAAAAAATAAGATTGCTTTCTTGTGGAAGAAAGCAATATTGTGGAATATTTTATTAGGGCACAAACAGTACTTAACATAAATCATACAACTAATGAAATTGGAACAATTTTATAGCTTTGACACTTTACTAGAGTACTTGGTTTGATACAAAATTGAATTAACCACTGAGCTTTTCTGTGAAGGAAAATATCGTGAGGAAACCTGCACGCATCTGCGAAGTAATTCAAAGATGTGTGTGAAGTTCCTAATCCGCACTGGGCTCGCGTGGGGACTATAGCCCAAACCCTCTCGTGATGAGAGGAGGTCTGTGACTCAAATCATTAAAAAATATCAAAATAAATAAAGCGACATAATGATAAAACTCCACACTAGCCTGTAACTACAGACGTATGATAATATTTGAATTTCGGATATCTGCATTTGAAACGCGAATTTGTGCTACATACGAGAACGACGCCGCACCTGATATTTAAATACGTACCGTCGCTTTGCATACGCGTTTATGGAACACGGATATAAATTGCGCTTGTATAAAAATACCTACGAGTACAGCGAATAAATCACATGAAAATCGGTGAAATTAGTTAATAGCATTAGTAGACACATCTCTTGAAGCTTCTTTCAAGAAGAATCTTGGATACGAGTGGCGAAAGTCTGGTCTGAGTGTCGCGCCTTTTGGGAGGCCTATATCCAGCAGTGGACGTCTTGTCTGAAACGATGATGATGATGAATCTTAAGTGGATGAGCAAAGAATTCGAAATCTTATGAATTGACCACAGGCCACAGAGTCCATGGTCCACAGTGACAAACCGTATACGTACCTACCAGATATCTAAATATATAAAACTCAAAGGTGACTGACTGACATAGTGAACTATCAACGCACAGCCCAAACCACTGGACGGATCGGGCTGAAATTTGGCATGCAGGTAGATGTTATGACGTAGGCATCCGCTAAGAAAGGATTTTGCAAAATTCCCACGGGAACGGGAAAAATCGGGATTTTACTTTTTAATATTTCTGCGCATACGAAGTTGCAGGGAATAGCTAGTTCTACGATAAAACCTGACCTGCCTAAACATAGCTAGCCTATTTGTAATTCTTACTTATACTACCATCCCTAAATGTATGTAAATCTCTCCAGTAGACGTTCACCCCTCGCTTAGTCAACTTCTAAAAAAGGCTTGACAATCTTGAAGACAGCGAACATGCAATTTCAACATTACGGAGTTGTACGTTTAAACAGATTAAGGGCGGAAACAACCCCTAAATCGTCTCCGGTGACAAATGTGCCGTGTGCAAGGCCCGTCCTTGGAGTTGCTGCATTAATCATGCGAATGAGGGTTTGCTTCCCTGTTTAATTAATAACGTCAAGACTAGATCAGGGGGATCAAGGAAGGGTAAAATGAAACCAGCATTTATTGATTCATGCGAGTACCGCTATACTCGCATGAATCCATAAATGCTTCACGTAAGGTGAAGACGAGAAGTTTAGAAGAAAATGAATAAGGTCTTTAAGATGGTAAACTTTTTATAAAGTTCCGCTAATAAACAACGTTATTATAAATACGTTTATTTTACTACAAAGGAATTTTTTTATTTAAAAACCTGTCATATATCAACGGCGTAAGGCATCAGAAAAGTGTCGACTATTTTCAAATTGATTTTCTCCAAATATAGCTATGCACACTTTCGATTAACTCATCTATCAAACAAACAAATCAAAATCGGTTGATCCGTTGAGTTATTCACACACTAATACCTGTACACACATCACAAAATATTTAAAAACAAACACTTTTATAACCTATTTCTTGTTTCAGAAGTCGAAATTCACAAAAAACTTCAAGTCTAATGTCGACACCTTCTGAAAAACCTCTATTTAGCCAGTTACGAAACTGCCGATCCGTTTAGTTCTAATTGATGTACATTCACTTGAAAGAACATTAATTACATCCACTTCCAACATTTGTTAGTTCAGTAGTTAAGTAGGTACAATAAGACTCATGTTTGTCTTCACTTTGCAATGTCACTAACCGACATTATAATTGATGTAGCTTGTATTATTTTTAATACAATATTATAACCTAATAAGTCGCACTGTTTTGTGATCTAGGTTACTCATTAATGATTTCTCGCACTAATCTTTGCATGTGGTGTTCACCTGTAAAAAAATGTTACACTTAAGGTCTAAAGTATTTATATGTTTCTGTGTAAGAAAGAAGTGTAAACAATTGTTGGAGAACCTTGAAATAAATAAATAAAAATAAATAATTAACCATAATGGCCATATGCAACAATTTTCAATGAATTATTTTTATTTTCCTTATTATATATATCTAAATTCTTCAAAAGAAAATCTTGTTTAGTCTTGCTTATACGAAAGATACAGTCGAGTTCATTAATATGTGTACACTTTTAGACCTTATTACCGTTGTAATACTCCGTTGAGGTGCAAAAGTGTGTATGTGCATATATTGGCGGACTCAACTGTACTTGTTTAGTGTTTTTATTAACCTACTAGCTTCTGCCCGCGACTTGCCCGCGTGGAATTCGGTTATCGCGTTCCCGCGGGAACTACGCGTTTTTCCAGGATAAAAAGTAGCCTGTGTCCTTTCCCGGGACCCCAACTATCTCCATGCCAAATTTCATCGAAATCGGTCTGGCGGTTTTAGTGTGAAGAGGTACCTAACAGACAGACAGAGTTACTTTCGCATTTATAATATTAATACGGATGTATAGACCTATATTGAACTACCTTGGTAGACTATTTTTCAACTAACCAATATTGTAAGTACAACTAATTGTTTATAGGCCTTGTATTGATTTGTGAAAGGATCATTAATCACTGTCATTGCTGTAGCAAAACTTTGTTTAGTACCTGGGCGGGCGAGCGAACTTTACACTTAGCTCGGTTGAAAAAGGAGTCGAAATGAGTTGTCCCATGTACGAAACCTAGCTAGATCGATTTTTCGTCCAGACAGGCAACCGCAGAAGTTCAACTGTCAATGAAACCAAAAATACGATAGAAACGATAAAAGCTCGATCGAACTTCTTCGCAAGATTGTAAAGGATCGTTACAAAAATACAGAATGAGTTGGAGATTCGCCGGAGTGCGTATTATCGCGATCGCGGTGAAGCCTTCAGAATCGACGCCAAACTTTATAATCTCAATCTGAATTTTCTATAGCCCGGGACAGTTCTCGGGTCGTCCTTAGTAATCTACTTCTTAATTTTAATGCTTTATTTCTTAGTTTATGTAGGTACGGTACAATACGAGTGGAAATTCTTCTAATTAAGCTGAATTAAATATCAATAATGTTACTTTTGTAATGTTAAACTAATAGGTACTTAATCATTATTTTTCTTGCGATTATAAGCAAAATATCATGCCATTCTTTTTCTTTATTTTTTCACGTCCGTAGCGTCTATAATATCGGAAGATTGAAAATTCACGTCACTCCCTCGATGAAGGCGAATTAAATTAAATTGAACTTGAAATGAAAACAAGCCAAGAACACCCTTAAAAATATGATATTTGTACTTCTCTTTATTTTTGATTTGTATTTTCTGTAATCTCTCTCCAACTAGTCAAGCCGAAAAGAGACAAGACGAACTTTAATCAGCGGTGTTTTAATCGTGTAGGTACCGTTTCCACCAGCTAATACATAAATAAGGACACGAATCATTAATCTTAATAGTACTAGTGGCTTTCCCACACTTGTATCTTACCTAAAACTTCTATTCAAAAACTACCTAATTTGTTTCCTTTTAGGGTCGCATTTCTGTTTGCAATTAGATGAGACAGGCGATAAGACGTCGGTTACAGAAGGTTCCGGAATCATCATTCATTATGAAAACCGGCACAGTCGTGAGAAATAATTACATTGTTCCTTACGAATATTTTAATAGTTTACTGGTTGACAAAAGTCAGTGGTATAACAATACATTATAGTAAAAGATATGTGATGAGTTCTTTTTAAGAAAATAATGGTGAAAAATTGATGAATTATTTTGACGTAGTATGAAAACTAGGATGCACGACCTCTTAATACTCGATAATCTCTGGCCAGTTGGTGAGATGTTGGATTTTTCTTTTTATTCTAGGCTTAAAACTTAGCATTGTGTAACTTATGTATGTCTATCTCGTTTCTGTGTCGTTAAGTCAAATTACAAACGAAATGTGTACCGGGTTTTGGTTTTAAGTTAACTGTGAACCTAATAAATATTCATTACTTTCAAAAAGGGTTCACCTAAGAGGCCATCAAGTATTCATGCATATTCTTCGTACCTGTATGCTAGAAAACGAACTATTCATAGTAAACCATTTATATTATTTTATTCAGTAGCATTATTCGATAAAACTTAAGTGGGCACTTAAGATTATTTAATTACCGGAAGGTTTTTGTTCTACGGTCGTACCTATTGAGGCTTTTAGGCGGAACATGTGGGAAATATGTTAATTTTACGAAGGCACCCACGTACGAAACCTCCGAACAAGCCTCAAATGTTTAGTCACTCAAAAAAGAAAATGAATTTAAGAATGTGTCCGGGAAAAGTTTACCTTATTCAACCGGTAAAGTCTGATTACGACATTCTCTGTACATACATCCTTGCTTGAAATTCTTGATGAGAGCTAGAATTTTCTTAATTTAAGCTTGCTTGAATATCACAGTCTAGTGAGAGTAGGTAAGTACCTACGTTAAAATAGGTTATGAAGCGAACTTTAAACTAGCCTGATGACCTCATTAGTGGGACTAACTAACTAGACAAGAACTGTAGGTTTAGTATTTTGCCCAGTACAGTTATCAATCAATCAATCATTTATTCAGCAAATTGGCAACATAGGGGCACTTTACACGTTAGAATTGAATTTACCAGCGCTTCCTAAGCTAAGATACGTACTTATACATTACATTTAAGGGGTGTATAGTCCCTAACTTAAACTTAAATCTAGATCTTACAGATGTATAAGTCTCCAAGGGTCCAGAAAAAAAACAATAATAATCATGGAGATGGTCATTGTTAAATAAATATAAAATTCATAGATGTCGACAGTCTCAAAATGTCAATAAATAATTAAACTACTGCTACAGCCTATTTGCGTCCCACTGCTGGGCACAGGGCCTCCTCTCATCACGAGAGGGTTTGGGCTATAGTCCCCACGCGGGCCCAGTGCGGATTGGGGACTTCACACACATCTTTGAATTCCTTCGCAGATACGTGCAGGTTTCCTCACGATGTTTTCCTTCACCGAAAAGCTCAGTGGTAAATTTAAATTGAATTTCGCACATAAGTAAACTTAGAGGTGCGAGCCGGAATCGAACCCCCGACCCTCTGCATGAGAGGCGGTAGGTCGAACCATTAGGCCACCACGGCTTCTAATAATGAAACACATTACGTATAAGAGTTCATCTGATAGTAAGTAGTTATTCGTCTGATAGTAAAATATAAATGAACTAGATGGGCCGGGGTGAACAAGGACGGATTACGTAACGCGCGCGGTCAAGGCCAGTACTATAACAGGCCAGACGGATATAACTGCAGCCGTAGTAAACCGTATACGTGCCTATAAACGGGTGGGTTCTAGCTTGGAATTAGTTGGCGGACTTATTTCTGCTTTAATTTAGTAGCTAACCAGGCCAGGTGCAAATTGACTTAATAAATGCTGCTTCGCTGCTGCTCTTCCGAAGCCGTGATAGCCTAGTCGTTTTACTATATGCAGCAGCATTTCATATAGATTACTTAGTACTTTGTTTGTGCGAAAATGTACTTGAAACTACTATAATTTTTCTTGAAGGAAAACATGGTAAGGAGAACTAATATTTGCATATATGTACATAAATATTTGTAATCGCGTTCTCGAAAACGGCTCTAACGATTTCGATGATATTTGATATACAGGGGTTTTCGGGGGTGACAAATCGATCTAAGATGTCTGGAAAAAACATTTTCACCCGAGAAAAGCTCGGTCGCCCAGGTACTTTGCATAATACGAGTACTGCGTACATTTATAGTCTCCATAGTCGCTGAACCCGTGTAATGGCTATAGCCTAGACATTGACGTGATAAAATGCTAATGGGAGTTTAATATTAAATAGGCTTTTGTGACTGTGGTGCTATTTCGAGGATTTTTTCATCCGTGCCTTAACTGTAAGAGATAATAAAGTACTTACCCAAGCAAGATCCATTTACCATCGACCGTCCTCTTAGTCATTCAGTCGAAACAGACTGGTCGTCTTTGATGCACCAACTGTGGATGATGCAGTTCTTTTGCCTCCACATGTTGCGAGCTGTACCTGTAGAATCTATCCACGAGCAATATGGAAGGATTCTCGCTGGGCTGACTGTGCTTGTATAATTTCGCTTTTTTTGACGTGATAACGTCTTATAATTTGATAAACGCCGGCTGCGCCCACGAAAAACATGACGCAATGTATGTCCATGGCGATGTATGTCCTACGTAATGGGACATATTCATTAATGTTTTCTTATGACGTTATCACGTAAAATTATCGTCCATAAACCGACTTTATAGACAACCTTTTTATTAATTTCTTAATATTTCATTATAAGAAAAAAACTCTCTGTTATTAAATGACGCGTGCCGTAAAAAATATACTGAGGTAAGTATGATCATAATACAATCTAACGGCTGAGTACAGTTGTATGAGAGGTTTAACATCCTTCTCACCCAGTGGAGTGAGCTTTCATCTTTAAAGTGCTTCGCGATTTTTCGTTCCGTGAAAATTACACACTTGAGCCTGAAAATCAAAGCAGGCATTGAAGAAATAAACCTTCATATAAAAAGAATCCTTCGCAATTTTAATCACTAGACCATATACGTATTTTTTAAGGGATCTACATAAAATTGATTCTAAAGAAGTTGTCCATTTCATCACAATGGCTACCCATTTTTTTATGGATATGGATCTCCATCAACTACACATCGATACAATGTATAAAAATCATGAAAATGTACATAAGTGGTTATCCCTGGATTCCAACAGGACTTTTTTAAGCGCCTTTTTTCACGAGATACGGATATATTCCAGAATTATGAAAATAATCTTACACACTTCAACAAGCCAGCACAATAGCTCCAACCTTGTTTTCATGACAATCGACCGAACTCATGTTGTCATTCGGTGTACAGTCGTCGACGAGAGGTTCACAATGCGGCTGTGTACTCGAGCTGTTTGCATGTGCAATTGGACTGTTGGCATTACTTTACAATTGAAAATTTGTTTTCGAGTCATTTAAAATGGTCTGTATTATATTTGATGTACGGAAATGATGAAGTAACGTGGGTATTGTATGCGAGTAATTCCACTTAATGGAGGAATGAAAATAAAATAATTCGTTATTTAATTAGGTACGTGATAATAATTATGGTATGGAGTTTGCAAACTGTTTACCAAGATAACCTATTAAAGGTTATTGATTCGCTCTCTTATGGTTTAGCTTAATTATTTATAAACGAAACTACAATTTTAATTTCTTTAAAATATAAGTAGTTTGTTTGTAATTTATAGTCCAAATTTATTTCCTTGAACTACACGTAGTCAGTTTATTTCGTTTCTAAAAAAAGACGACGGCAAATAAAAGTTTCAGACGCTAACTAACACCAAGATAGAATTCTTAATGTACAAGGAAAACAACCCCGATATTAGTCTGTGCGCTACGTGTGCGCTCGAAACTTCCAAGAGAAACAACGTTAAATTCAAACGAGCCTAAATTTCTAAATTTTTTATATGTTTTTCTTTTTCACAAGACAAACATTTCTCTAAAACATATTACAAAGTGTGTGGTCACAGTACACGTTTTAAAAACGGCGTGGAAAGAAAAAAAAACAGTTTTTTTAACATTTGTAATATAAACCAGTCACAAAATGTAACTAGTGGCTCTGAGAGCTGTAGACCGCACGAGTCTAAGCATAGCTTGAATCAGTTTTTATAACATTTTCAATACTATAGCGCCGCCATTAAAAAAAATCAAAAAACTGAACCGACAATAAAACTCCAATAATTATGGAACCCTGGTCACAAAATTTCACGATAATTGATTGAGAAATGCGACCTGTAGGTAAAGGAGAAGAGCTGAAAACTGGTTGGACATCCGGACATAGATAGATAGATAGATAGATAAATCGTTTATTTACATAAGAAATCATTTTTGCCCAAGCTGAAACGGAGGCGTTTCGATTGCTTAGCTCGCTCTGACAATAATACTCGTACCTATGTACTTATCAGGTTCAATTTACTTTCAATTACTAAGGTAACATCAGGTAATTACTGGTATACCTTTCTGGACACTGAATTCTTAATGTTTATCATTCTAGATAATCTTCTCAAACCACAAAACTTGCAACCTACACTGATGTGATTCAAGCTCTCTCTGTAAATAAAAATCCTCCAGTCTTCTACTTTAATTACTGTCAGTCTTTTCACGCTTCATTTGTTTTTTTCTAGATATTTTTTCCTCTCTACTGTTTGCTTTGAGTGTAATGTGCTGCAATGGAGTATGCAAAGCAGACCAGAAAAGCCGATTATCTGGATGTATTTCACGCCTCAACAGCGTCGGCACATAATCACATGTGAGAGTAAAATAAGTAAAATATAAAACGTTACGTGTCAAGGGAAATAAAAAAAGGAACCACTGCGTAAAATATAAGTGCGAATAGCTCAATTGTGGGAATTTAAATTTACTTAAATTGGGGTGTTCGTTGTTAATAATTAAGATATATTGATTAAAATCAACCAATCGTCCAAGGTAAGGTAAGGCATTAAGTCCGCCTTTTGTACACTAAGTTTTCTTTATGTGCAATAAGTTTAAATAAATAAATAAATAAATAAAATCGTCAGTAATTACTTGTGTTTGAGCAGTAAATAAATTCATACATAAGTTAAGCAGTTTTCTTCATTTCCACCGCATCCAATATTGATTAAAATATAGATGCGGTCGAAATGAAGAAAACTGCTTAAATTATGTATGAATTTATTTACTGCTCTAACACAAGTAATAACTGACGATTGGTGGACATATCAAACATTGTTTCATGCTATTCATTGGTACTAATGTTATAAATTCGACCTCGTCCCGCTTTAACCGCTTTACCGATTTAGATTAAATTTTGGTATGGAGATAGTTGGAGTCCCGGAAAGGAGATAAGGACTACTTTTTATCCCGGAAAAACGCAACGGGGATGCTATTTATATTACACGGGCGCGGTACGGGAGTAGCGGGTAGAAAACTTTACTTGGAAGTTTTTTCACGAAATAATATCTGTATTTTCAATTTTTCATTTTAGCTGCAAATTTAAGATTATAGTTAAGTACTTAACCAATGTAAATCAAAGATTTTCACTGAAATAAACAGTTTTTTTTTTTAAGAAGTATTGTTTACTAGCTTCTGCCCGCGACTTCGTCTGCATGGTATATAAAATTGCCGATAACTTTTCTTTCCGATATCCGATTTTAATCAAACATAGCTTATGCATTCGAATCGGTTCAGTGGTTTCGGAGATTAACTCTAACAAACAGACAGACAGAAAAGATTTCTAAAAATCGCTGTTTTGTGGTCTACCATACATCTTTAGACCCCCCGTTCCTTTTTTTGAACTTTTCTTTCTATGTACAGACACGCCGGGTTCTACTCTTTTATTATAGTATAGTGTAGATAACAGTAAAACCGGTTTAGTCCGAAGCCTGAAACAGCGAAAGCTTCCCTTCAACTTCACAAAACGATTTAAGTATCCGATGTATTCCAAATTGCAGGGGGATTTACAATGTCGATATTTATTGTTATTACGGCGTATCGGGAACTAAATTTGGAAGGCTTCGGTTATGGCTGCTCGCTTTATGGTAATTTAGAACCTTGGGCGGGATATTAAGTTTCCTAGTAAACTCGGTACACATATAATAAATTATTTAACTAAAGCTTAGTTTACATATTCTACTTTAACAATACTTACTCCCACACTAAAATAAAAATATAGACACGCTTTCTTACATTTGGAAATCCAAATGACCACGTCATTTACATAATTATACATGTGACGAACTTTGCACCCTAATGATGAAGAAATCCTCTCCATATACATCATTATAATAAATAAAAGATTTGTTTTCTTTAATAAAAAGATGTATCAAATTAACAACAATTACTTTCATTTTTTATTTCTTATTTATTTTACAGCCAAAATATGTAATACTACCCGTTACCCGCGACTTCGTGCCGCGTAGACTTAGAATTTGTATACCACATATAACTATAACCATCAATACTCGTATGTATTTTTTATTTCTTTTTTAGTCAATACTTTCGAGTTATTTAAGAAAATAGGCGAAAAATGACCATGCCCCCCTTTTCTCCGAAACTACTGGACCTAAAATTTAGGAAAAAATACGGAGGATAGTTATTGACCTATAGATTACAGGAAAATTATTAAGAAGTCCATGGTATTTGAAATCTATCATATAAAAGAGCTTATCCTGTGAAACGGTTTGAAAATGACGCCATTGAAAATAATCAAGGGTCGGAACCCTCTCCACGCGCGTTTAACTCGCTTTTTTGGCCGGTTTTTTCAAGACTAACTTAACTAACGTTTGTATGGGGAACCGAGCTCGTCACTGGCGTTGTTCTAAGTTCTCTGTACCTACGCTCTCTAATCGGCACGTTGCTGAGATATAGTCTCGTAGAGGTTTCCTGTAATATGTAGCGATTTCGCGTAATGGCACAAATAACCGTTATTCTTACAAGTCTTATGACTGCGAGGATTCCTCGCTTGTAAATATCCGAAACCCGGGTTCGCACGCGAACGTAAACCTTTACATTTACAGTGTCATCTAATCTCTGTAATAACGGTTATAAATAGAGACGTGTTGTTTTATATCGCATTTACACAATTTTGACATCGCAGATTTAAAACTGGAATTATTTATAGGCATTAGGATGCTCATGGAATTTAAACCAAGTAAATGAAGTTTAGTCGCCACTCGCCATCAGATATATCGCAGTGGTGAAGGGATCATAAACATGTGAACACGAACTCTAACATCTTGACAATAATTATCAATATCATCATCATATGTTTATTTTTTATGTTTATTAGCTATACTTATTTATATCAATCGAAAATTTTAACAATTTATTATTATATTAGGTAAGGTTTTATTGCACTTTGAAACTTTGCACTTTGCACTTAACAAATTTATTTATTTGGTCTACCTGGAACTTGATGTGCAATATTCTTAGAACATGTAGTTACTAGATCTTTCTTCAGTGTGCAAGAAATATCGCCGCTACGCCGTAGCTCTCTACGCTCGGCTACGCAGTGCGTAGCACCCGTAGCGTGGCATTGACCCTGTATTCGCGCCATTAATGGACACTAAGTTAGCCAGCCAACCGTATAATTACAAAATCCAATTGCTAAGTGAACTCCTAAACGTTATTTAACTTAAAAAGAGTAATTTTCAGTGTAACACGTAAACCCTGAAATTAACTCCTTCGCTACGTTAATAGTAATGGAATTTGGTCTGGCAATATTTACTTGATAAGCTTTTAATTGTTGGTGTAATTTATTCAAATGATTAGAACATTTGAACTATTGCGAATAGGTAAGTTAATGCTGGACTTAAATGTACCATGAAAAGTAGTTTCAGATCTTTCAGGTACCTAAAACCAATCCTTGTCTTTGTAGTCCTCTCTATAGGATTTATTTAGTGATTAGTTAGTTTTATCTATTATTCTTTAGCGATAAGACCACCTGTTGTCACCTTTTTTAATATATTTATAAAGATAATTAGTATTGTATTGTATTGATACCGGATTAATTTCTCGAAATATCATCATCATCAGCTCGCCTGAGTCCACTGCTGGACTTAAGTCTCTCCTATAGCATGCCACTCAGCTCGGTCTTCAGCTAATCTTTACCAGTGAGTGACTAAGTTGGGGGAGGCCTATGTCCAGCAGTGGACGTCTATCGACTGAAATGATGAGTGACAAAATGAAATATTATTCCCTATCCTATATTACTACGGAAAAAATCTTATACACGACTCGTTCGGTCACAATAATAAACAGATGTTTAAAGAAATTAAAACAAAAACGCCCTCCATTTCGCCAAATTTGCAAGGCACACATTTTAAACGCGATACTTTACAAAGCTGAATGATTATCCAAAGAAGGCGAGGGCCGAGTGGAAAAGCCAGCCGTTATAGCACAAAGGCGACTCAGTAAAGATACAAAACGCGACCTTTCGGCCCCACTGTCATTCAACCTGCCCTTTCCCCACAATGGCTCTGGATCTCAAAGCCTGAAGGGTTAGCAAAAAAACTCAACTTTATCTCCAAATATCACTCAAAACAATAGGCTCAGATTATTCGACTTTTTTCGGCCCACCTGAGGCACCAACAAATTACATTAAACTTTCTATCAATTTCAATATATAAAAAACCTTGCTATGTCGAATGAATAAAATGTTTCGAACACAGAAAGCTTGAATCGACATTGATGTAGGTAACTTCTAAAGATCTGAAAAATGATTTATCAGATTGACTTATCTAATAAAACTTCTGCCAAGTCTCGTCTTATTCATATTTATTGACTATTGACATAAATGAGACTTGAAATCACTTTGGGCACTTTATGTGAATTGGAGCTTTACAAAACTAACAGCTATACCTAAATTTCGACGTATTATTACACACATTTATTTTTTGAAAAAGAAAATCTCAAATATTCGATTGTGATCCTGTACAATTTAAATAAACCATGATTTAAAACCGGGAGATACGCTGTGGTTAGGCCCCAACAAGATGGAGCGATGACCTCGTGAAAGTCGCGGGAAACCAGTGGAAGCAAGTAGCACAGGACCGGTTCTATGTGGTGAGTCTTGGGGGAGGCCTATGTCTAGCAATGGATGTCTTTCGACTGAAACGATAATGATGATGATTTAAAGTTACCTTCGCTGGCCAGAAAAATGTAAAATAAAGGTAAAATTTTACACGATTTAAAGCCACAAAAATACAATAAAAACTGCAGTCAGGTATATATTCAAATAATAACTAGTTAGACCTCGAAAGTAAGTTCTGCATTAGCTGTGAATAGCATAGCCTTCAGCCACGACGACCACGAATTTATTTTAGGGTTCCGTACCTGCTGGACATAACGTTTCCCCAAAATGCATCAAAACTATTCCAACTTCAGGGCAGGGTGCCAACGAAACCTACTACTACTACAACAACAGCCTATTTGCGTCCCACTGCTGGGCACGGGTCTCCTATCACCACGAGAGGGTTTGGGCTATAGTCCCCACGCGGCCCCAGCGCGAATTGAGGACTTCACACACATCTTTGAATTACTTCGCAGATGCGTGCAGGTTTCCTCACGATGTTTTCCTTCACCGAGAAGCTCAGTGGTAAATTCAAATTGAATTTAGAGGAAGTAAACTTAGAGGTGCGAGCCGGGTTCGAACCCCCGACCCTGAGAGGCGGTAGGTCGAACCACTAGGTCACGGATTCTGCCATTGCTAGAGATTTCACAAAATATTTAGTACTGCAATCACTTTAACAAAAAATTAAACTAACCGAAAATTAAGACCATGGAGTGAAAAATTAAAAAATACATAAGTTGCATTCATAACAAAAACTTAGAACGAATTGGTTTAGAACAAAATCGGCTGTGTAGTTTTGCAATGCCTATGGGATAATTTAGGTAGCTATGGAACCCTATACATAAGCGAGTCCGACTCGCTCTTGACCGGTTTTTTAGCATTTGCAAGCCGCACAAGCACCAGGATTAGCGAAACACGAACTACTTAATATTTTCCATGAAAATTGTTCCAAGCAAATGGCCGTAACATGGGGTAGAATTTTGCGGAAACTAATAATGGAAGTTATTATTTAACAGTTCACACTCATAACGCAGAACAAGCGAATCATATGGGTAATTTGCGTATTTTGAAAAAATTTAGAGCACAGTTGTAAAATAAAGTTATTATTACTTACAAAAGAGGCTCATAAATATTTTATGGATAGGAACACGTATTAAATCTGCTGGCCTAAAAGAATTTAATTTCAAAATAAAACGCCTGGCTCGCGTTAAAATTACTGCGTAACTTTATGTTGTGCTCTAAAAGGCTGTTTTATGATTGGTCGTAAAGATGAGCCGGCGGAGTGGAGTTTCACACTTTAATTAACGTTTCAGTTCCAAACATCGGTATGAAATCAGACCTAGACTATGTAAGGCTTTCGAAAGCTAACAGTTTCCGATGCAATTGGTACTATGTAATAAACTTAATAAACCTATATCATTTACCGACTTCATTGACAGAAAACGCGTCGTCTAAATCAGTAACTTTTGTTGTGTCTTTAATTAGAGGTTTTTTGCACGAATATGCAATAATGAATGATCTATTGCTATCTACTAATCGTCTAGGACATAGGCCTCCCCTTAGGGTTACATGTCCAGCAGCGTAGGTCTTTCGACTGAAATGATGATAATGATGATGAATCGTAGGGAAATCTAGATTACATGATAAATTATGATAATTACATGATTGCATGATACATACGGTAGAATCTATTTTAGTACTAAATCTCAAAATACACTCAACGGTAATGAATTCGGGTCACTTCGTATAGCATTTTCCATACAAAGTGACCCGAATTCATTGCGGTTGAGTGTATATATGAATTATTTTTGCAGTGTTTCATCTTGAATTTGTTTCAAGCAGGCGTATCAACAACTATTTTAACACTATTACTTGTTAATTGCAACGCTATCTTATCCTTTATACGCCATAATTATATACACATCTAAATAAACCTTTCACGAGATAACACCGTTGCTACTTCTCGTGACTATAAAACCCATCAAAGGGCTCTCGGTTGCTCTTAGATAAAGGTAAGCTTTACCACAAGCTTTTAAATAACGTCCTGTGTGACAATACACAAAGTGAAAGCTAAAAGCTAAAAGGAAAATATAAGTTAGTACACTTATTAAAAAACACTCAAGTTGAAAATTTTCCCTTTCAACTGTTTTCTCACCATTTACTTAAATCCCTCGCCAGCGTTATGGCAAGAGAAAATGCATTTTTTTTAAATTTTATTTATACAAGCTAATTGAACCCACAATAAGCGAAACAAGGATTGAAACTCGGCTCACTTCATTCTAATTTACGGCTCCTATCTCAAATATTAAGAATCCAGTGATTTTAAATAAACAAGTTCCCAGCCAAATATTTGCGCCTGTTTCATCGTGGCAATATATGCGGGGTCGCATTCTAAAGCCGAGTGAAAGGGTGAAGATTGGTTGCATCTGAATGGTGCGGCCGCGAATTGAAAATGTCGACGTATACGTCCACATGGAACGCTGCATAAAACCCGAACGAACCTCGGTTTCATTTTGAACTACTCCATAAAAATCTTTCACATTAAAATAAGAATATTTTCATCGAAAACTGTCGGTTGAATTCGAATTCAATTTTATCATTCGCGCGACGGGGGTAAAATGATCAAAAAGTCGTGACTGAAGAATATACAAATTCCATTTTATTTTGGAGAACGACAAGTTTTTTAAGTTTTATAAAATAATGCATTGATCGAAACTATTTTCAGATACAGATTCCGTCTTAGAATATCAATTTTCTTGAATTTTTCAAAATTTCTTATAAACGAGCATGACTTGCAGATAAAAAATAAATTGCCCGCGAGTTTTTCACACAACAGTGTTCACGGTACATGTTTGCATTCAGGTCAAGATAAATGCTAAAAAGAACTCTGCCGTCGTAACAGCGCAAATTTCACAAAATTACACGGATAAGATCAAGCAATTTCCCTTTATTACGCGGATGTTACATGTTACACGACACGAACCAATAATCGGTTGGCCTTCGTCTATCGCCTTGACCTGTCCTTCGCCTGTCCCTGCATCGGTGCAACGTGCAATCGCACCTATGCAACCTAGATACGTGACTTAAATCAAGTATATTTTACGAACATAAATACTTAGCTCTTTCATCATTGGATAGCTCAAGCTACGCTACTTAAAGTCTAAAAAGGATAGACCTTTGTTTAGCAAATAATGAACAGACTGACAGATCTTTAACCTCCGACGAAAAAAGAAGGGGTACCATATGTTTGACGTGTGCGTCTGTGTATCTGTATGCCTTGTAGCTCAGCAATGGAAAAGATCTAACAAATAAGGGTCAGACTCGCTGACATACGTACCAAGAGATAGGAACTCTGTTTAAATCAGACAAACGACGAATCTAAATTATCCATTGTTATCGTTATAATGTACGCAGCAAACGTATATTACAACAACGATATCAATCAGACAGACAGAAATACATCGGAGGCATATTAATAGGATTCCAGTTTTCACCCTTTGGGTATAGAACTCTAAAATCGATTTTGGTTTAGTGTTTTTTGTTAGATAGCTGAGTTAATAGAGAGTGCCTTTAACTATGTTAGAAAAGAAACGGTTCAGTGATTGAAAAAATATTTGATATTTTTTGATGTCGTAAGTCGATTTATGTGGTGGCATTTTTAAAGTTCCATTTATAGGCACACTTATTGCTTATATGTACCGTATTACCTACTAGTAAAAACCAAACGGTCAAAAGTTCAACAAATAATACGAATTTTGAAAAAAAAAACGACTATTAACTTTTTATATACCCAGTGCCGCTCTCCCTATCAAGAAGAATCTAACGACACCTCACAAACTAAAATCTTGTTTCCAAATCCTTAAACCCTCCTCCTTGCTTAGTAGGTAGAGCAAAAATAAAACAAAATAAGTAGTTAAGAGGCCTTACTCCGAAAGTTGACAACGTCGCAAATAGCTCTCAAATATTTTTCTGTTTTCATAAATTTCTGAATATTACTGAATGAAAACATGAATTATCGCTCTATGGTTGAATAATACTTTAAGTATGGATTGCAACAGTTATCATAGGAACACGAAATGTTTAGTATCATGGAAGTAATATCTTTTGAAAACTTTCTATCGTGGTTTCCATGCATTTTAATGTAATCTTATCATTTGAATGTCTAACCAACAAATATAAAACGATACGCGTCATTCAACCATAGAATGATAATCTTCCTTTTTAATTCAGCAATATTGAGAAATTAATAAAAACAGCGAAACATTTGACAGCTATATATATGCGACGTTGCCAACTATCGGGATAAACCCTCTTAAATGAAACCCGTAAAATTCTCAGATGAAGTCAGTAACTCACTCGAATCAGTTTTAGGTTCATTTTTGTGAAGCGAATGCTTTAACTAAATATGTACCTTATCATTAGACTCAAATTACACCAACCACAATTAGATACGAACCCTAAAATAAGTACCTAAGCCACTTGGTGGCACGCGAATTTGTACGACGAAGCCTTTTCTGAGCTTACTAACCGTATTAACCCAACCAGGAGTGTATAAAACCGGCAGCGACGTCATTAAGTTTCGTGTACAACTTTTCATTGCATATTTTTAATGAAAATAAAACTTTTTTCCTCTGTTGGTGGGAGTGTTGTAAAATTTTACGACTTTTGCTCAGTACAGCGTTAAAATTTGGTGCCCTGTGGGGATCGCACGTGGACGTGGGGTGGATTTTTACATGTCTTCGTACTTATGGGGTACTTTATTAAGTACTTAGTATAGATAAGTACATAACTAAGAGACACTTTTTTCCTACTTTATATTACGAGCTTTGTTTGCTCGGCATATTTTTTACATTCAAGCTGATTTAAAGTAGGTAATACCTAGAGTAGTTTTTTAAATTGAATTACAGTTATGTCTATTATATAGGATTTAATAATACTACTACTACTACACCCTATTTGCGTCCCACTCCCACTGCTGGGCACAGGCCTCCTCTCATCACGAAAGGGTTCGGGCTTTAGTCCCCACGCGGCCCAGTGCGGATTGGGGACTTCACACACATCTTTGAATTACTTCGCAGATGCGTGCAGGTTTCCTCACGATGTTTTCCTTCACCTAATGAATAATGATGTAATTTTCTTCATTTAATGATAATACCTACATAACTATACATAAAACAATGTCGCATTGTGAGCGTTTCATTGACAACACTTCACAGAAGCAGATGGTACTTGTATCTTGTTGTTTCAAATAAAACTATTACGCGCATTCGACCCATCATTTATCACCTCGCTGATTTTGTATTATAGTGGTAATTATACAAAGGGTTACATTACACAGCACTTGGTAAAGATAAATTACTATTGAGTTGCAAAACGTCACGAGGACGACTTGACTGGACTAAAGTGTCCGCTTCCGGTCGACTGAACCCCACTTCTCAGGGCGTATTCACACGGGGTACGTCATTGAAGATTCGTCGAAAAGTTTATATGTGATTTTCATAATTTATAAAAATTTAAAATCCTATATAAAAAATTGCGTTTATGCAACAAAGACTTTACGTCGCGAACAAAGAACAGACCACACCTAAACGTCAAATCAAATCAATAGGCCTACCATTAAATTAATGCGTGAATAGGGATGACGACAGGGTGAAGAAATTGAAATTCTAATTAGTCCGTCTCAGGTAATAAAAAAATATTAGACACGTATTTTTTGTTTTATCAAATTAACAAAGAATGACCAAGTTAAAACGCATTAAAGTTCGAGAGTGGGGGCTAACTACGTCACCGTTAGGTATTAATCGTAACTAACCGTGACGTCATGCGACATTTCAACTCAATATATCTCCGTATAAGTTTGATTACTTGAAAAAAGAAAAAATACGTGTCCAATACTTTCAAAATCTTCCTGATAGACTAAGGAAAAAAAAGATCGTCATCGCTATTGTACAATTTCCGATTTCTTATACTAAATTGTATCACTGTCTCCGAGATATTAATTAGTTTTTATTTTGACATATAGGAATTTAAAGATACATAATTACTTCGTTGTAAATGTTCCTAATATAAAACAGTAGTACGTCATATAATTTACTATACTGAGGGAATCGTTTTCATGTTACCACACCTATTTTATGATAACAAATTACATCTAGATATATGATTCAACGTTACCAGAAAAGGAAAAATGGAGTTTTATTTTGTTCGCCAAAAGAACATTTATCGCCATAAAGAGACATTTATTGTCCCCGTAAATGTTTATGTTCACTTATTTAATAGACTTGGCGATAAAAAAATATCTTGTCGTTCTGAATACAAGAATGTCATTTGAGAATACCAAGAGTGGATTTCTTAAATGACATTATTAGTGATGTAACCTAAAATAGAAAATAATAAAAGTTACAGAAAAAAATACATTTCGCTATAATACCCAAGTTTGTCTTGGCTTGCCAAATACACATATGAACCAAACATAACAATAGGCAACTCATGCTCTTTTTAGCAGCTTTTTAACTCCCCTAACCTACTAGTTTTAGCCATAACTCACGTTACTATCAATATGGAATAGAGATGTGATTAATCCGTGTTTTACCCGTTTCTGTAGGCATTTCGGGAAATCGTCTCTTAATGGTCACCCCCAGTTCCCAAGGAACCTACATATCTAATTTCAGCCTTTTACGACCAGTAGATTCGGCTGTCAGTCACCCAATCACTCAGTAACAGAAAAGGTTTACCTAACTACATTATTGTATAAATTGATTGTTAGGTACTTATTTGTATAAATTGCGCTATCTTACGAAATCTTGGTCTTATATGTAGAAGGGTTAAGAAAATAATAATCATATCGGAAATATCAGAAAAATAGAAGTAAATAGGACTGAAACAATTGTGTAGCTTATACTTATACAATATTTGTTCATACATAACCTTAGTGGTTACCCCCTCGGGGAATCTACCATGATTGAACTGTTCAGTTATTTTCGAACGCCGTACTATTTTTATTATTTCTTATAGTATAACGTTCTTTGTCCAACGATGTTGAAATCAGTCCAAGAGTATCTGTAGGTGCCCGGTATTACACATACATACATAAAATCACGTAGGTAGACAGAGACCGCTATCTTCCATTTGCTACGACTCTCAAATACACCTCTAGTTTCAGACGGACAGATATGTCATAGTTTTTGACTTGCCCATACCTATTCTTATTCTTTATTGAGTTTATAAATTAACATTAACAGTCTAGCTACACGAGGTATTTATTTTACATAAATAATTTGTCTACGTACTTACTTATTATTAATGAAAAAAAAAACACTGGACTGGGTGGAACTGGAGATGAATTGTCTCCAAATGCCGGCAGAAGACGTCAAGCCAAGCGTCAAGATACTGATCGATCTAAATGGTCCACTATCTGTATAAGGCATATACATATGTTCTGTTCCTTGCTGGATGTATGGATAAGCAATCTTACTCCAAATGTACTACGAAACTATGAAACTATAAGCCGCGGCCGGAATTATTTAGATAAATTAAAAAAGATGCACACGTACGTATGGGAGCCAGTATTAAAGCTATTCCCTTAATTTCTGTACTTATCTAGATGTTAGAAGTCATGAAGATAGATACCTGAAAAATTCAATAAACATTGTAACCGAACTCACTCCCTGCGTTTCTTGTTTGGTGACGTTAACGTTAATGAAATAAGGCACCTAGTATATTGAAGCACCAGTGAAAAGCTCTTACATATTTCTTACATTGTAAGCTGCAATGGACTTCAATTTTCCACGCAGCCAGTTTTTACGACGAAGTTGTAAAAGTAAGTGCCCGCCAGCAGTGAAACTTGAGAAACTGCAGCTACTTATGGAATTCTAGAATTCCTTTGAATTTATTTTTCCTTACCCGCTTTCATAAAAACTGAGCTCGTGTTTAATTGGTTTGTTAATTATTTCCAACCTTACAACTTTACAATATCAAAGAACCGTTTTGTTTCATGTTGCTAAAAGCAATTACCCGCTGCTGTCTAAAACACAATGATCCTGCACAACAAGGAAAATACATACGATCAAAATATTTTCCTCGTTATAAGTATTAAATAGAAAATGTTATTGTAAGAATTGTTACAGTCGTGAGATACGTGCTGGCATAATAGTAAGTTAATAATCACAATTATTAATTACTATCTTATACCCGTGACTTCGTCCGCGTGGAATTCGGAAATAGCGTTCCCGCGGGAACTATTCGTTTTTTCCGGGAAAACAAGTAGCCTATATGTTGACCAGTGTTATAAACTACCCCCTTACCAAATTTTGTTCCAATCCGTCCAGTAGTTTTTGAGTTAAATCCGGACATACATACATACAGCCAATTTTTCAAAAACTCGTCATATTGTGTTCAGTATCGTTTATACCTATA
Organism: Aethes cnicana; assembly: GCA_963971205.1. NCBI lineage: Eukaryota > Metazoa > Arthropoda > Insecta > Lepidoptera > Tortricidae > Aethes > Aethes cnicana. Next base: position 9,017,326 of record OZ020278.1, on the reverse strand, counting down.
GTCCCCTCGACTTGATAGTTTCTTTTAATTTTTCAGTTTCGGACGAGACTTCTTCTAATTCAGTATCTCTAGTCGGAAAAGCTAACTAATGAATACTAATACACATAGTTCAAAAGTGTGGGACAGTAAAAATGGTTTTATATACCAATGAAAATGGCAATAAGGAAAGTGATTGTGTAGATTGGGTGGTTATGTAGATAGGGAATAAAAAGTAGGTACATAACTAACTAAAGAAAAACTATCCTATGTTGATAAATGATTCCTAAGGTACGTCGTACTCTGGATGCATCGTACCGATTTTCAAGTCAAATATTTCAAGTAGGTATTTTCAAATGGAGGACGTATCCAAACGGTCAGGGTTAGGATTGAACACACGAATCCTATTAAAAGTTCATACAAATCGTGGTCGCCACCAGCACAACGCCTACGGCCCACTGCTGGGCACAGGCCTTCTCTCATCACGAGAGGGTATCCTTTAATTACTTTCCAGATACGTGCAGGTTTCCACATGATGTTGTCCTTCACCGAAAAGCTCAGTGGTAAATTCGCACATAAATAATTTCAGTCGTGCGAGCCGGATTCGAACCCCCGACCCTCTACATGAGAGGCGGTAGGTCAAAAATCATGGTCTGGTCGAGTTCAAATAACAGCCATAAAACGTGTAAAGTGTATTTCGCCGGCGTCGTAAACCAGCGTTCGTGTCGCGCAATTTCGGCTGTGATTTTCTACCTTCGTGTTCTTCAACTTTACAACTGGATACTAAGTTTAATTTATCCAGCACAATACTCACATAGCCCGCTTCAACTTGGAAATGTAATTTTCACTTTGAAAATAGATAATTATGTCTACCCGGATAAAGTTAAGAGTTCGAAATTTGAAGTCGAGGAAGAATTTGACAGGCAATCTAGCTGAGCGTTTTCTATATGTATATGGAGGCTTTTCTGTTTTAATTAAATTTCGAATGGGATATTAGGTAGCAATGGTATACAAAAAGATACATTTTGTTTGTTTTTTTTATACAGTCAAGGGCAAACAAAGATTTATGTATACTCTGCGAAAGCATTAAAATATGTATACAGTGACTCTATTACTATTTCATTTGAGACGTTATATGTTTTTTTTATATCTTAGCCCTCCCTCGAACCCTCGAACGTTTATCTTAATTGTATACACAACCAAGCTTTCTTTTTCAGGTGCGGGAGAGCATTGTGCAGACAAAATAAACTTTACATGGTGAGATACTTACACTAAGTAGCAATGACCTCAAGAAAGATCAACCAGGAAGAAAAAATGTACAAAAAAAGTATTCCATAACCCTGATAACCATATCTCATTGTCTATGCTCGTGATTCTTCTGCGTTCAATTTCATGTTTACGAGTAGTATGAAGTGAAAAGGATAATTTTCTTCGATTTTCCCGGGACTCTCCACACCAAAGTTCATCTAAATCGGTCTAGACATTTAAGCACGAAGAGGTACGAGCAACAGAGTTATTTCAATACTAATAAAATTCGTAGGAATAGGAAACTTCTTCTGCGTTCAATTTTATGTTTAGAAGTCATTTTCACAAGTAAACTTAGAGGTGCGAGCCGGAATCGAACCCCCGACCCTCCGCATGAGAGGCAGTAGGTCGAACCACTAGGCCACCACGGCTTAAACCTCAAACGGCCTCATTTGCCTATACCAGCTCATTTCCTCGTGTATCAATCCGCCAGCAAAAAAAAAAAAAAAAAAAAAAAACTAGTGGTTTGACCTACCGCCTCTCATGCAGAGGGTCGCAGGTTCAAATCCGGCTCGCACCTCTGAAATTATTTATGTGCGAAATTCAATTTGAATTTACCACTGAGCTTTTCGGTGAAGGAAAACATCGTGAGGAAACCTGCACGCATCCGCGAAGTAATTCAAGGATGTGTGTGAAGTCCCCAATCCGCGCTGGGCCCGCGTGGGGACTATAGCCCAACCCTCTCGTGATGAGAGGAGGCCTGTGCCCAGCAGTGGGCCGTAAATAGGCTGTTGTAGTAGTAGCAATCCGCCAGCTGGCCTAATGAAGAAAGTGCGTGTTCCCAGGGTTCCTGCACCCCGTCCCACTTTCTTCAAACAAGCATAATCGCGCAAGTTTTCAAACAATTTCCAAGTATTTACATAAATCTGCCGATTACACCCGAGTTCCGATATCTCAGTTAGATATCAAAATATTGGCATAAGTCATACTTACCCATAAATCGTAAAACAAAAAGCTCTTTCCTTGTAAGTATAAAGGCAAGAATTATAAAATTTTGTCTTTCAAACGTTTAGACCCGAGAAATACAATTATAATAGTTCAAAATATTTTTTGTGACTCTGATACAGTCACTAGCATAAAGATAACATGAAAATAACGTTTTCATAAATGTAAAATACATGAAGAAATTTTTCCCGGTCACAGTCCGCTGTTGCGGCTACATGGCAGTACTTATCCATCTCTCTTACAGATTACAACAAGTTTAACAATGTCGGGTTACCGAACATCCACCTGTAAGAGATAGAAGCGACTGTGCCGCTAGCACACCGCCGACGCGGGAGTGAGGTCGATGGGGCCGCATGGAGCCGGTGACGCAGATGCATCAGCTCCCGCCGAAGCACCGCACGGAAGCAACCTATAGGAGTTGCTCACAGTCACTGCCGCTCGATATTCTGTGAGTATATCGAAACACCAGTAATTGACCGTGACTTCGTCCGCGTCCGCGTGGAATTCGGCTATAGCGGCGGGAACTATGTTTTTCGGGATAAACTTATCCCATGTTCTTCCCACGAACTCGAACTATCTCCATACTGAATTTCGTCCAAATCGGTGCAGTGCGGTTTAAGCGTGAAGAATGATAACCGACTACGACCGAATGAAAGCGAAGTCGCGGGCAGAAGCTATAGTATCTTGTACTTTAAAAACGGTAAGCTTGTATATTTATACCTATCTAAGAAATGGATTTAACAAGGGCAGAAAATAGATCTAGCTAGAGGTCTAACAGATCATAGAGGTACCTGGGAAAACTAATGGTTAGCAAGGCTCGGTCGCCTAGGTAGGTCCTCAGTAGTGACTTAAAATACAAGACTAAAATAATTTGAGGAGCGGCTCAAATTGTCTATTCCTTTTATAGTAAAAGGCCTCTCATGTTATTCCTCACAATTTTCCCAAATGCGTGCATCATTTCGAGGCGTCGCTTTCGAGATGGCCGTCTTGGGGCCGCTTACTAAAATACGTGATCATTTCAATAACTACCTATAACGGCCTTGTGCCTGTATCGGTGATACATACATAAATAATATCACGCCGTTTTCCCATAGGGGTAGGCAGAGACCACTTCCTTCCATTTGCTACGACTCTTGCATACTTCTCTCACTTCTTCAACTGTCATCCCGTTCCGCATACATGCTCGTCGGTTTAGAGTACTTTTGACCTGGCCTTTAATCAGATTGTCCTGAATTTGATCCAAGAACATTCGCCTCGGTCTTCCTCTTCCAGCACCTCCATTCAGACTAGCCATACTCGTATAAGTAAATACTTTTTGTCAGTCTTTTCTCATTCATCCTTTCCATATGACCAAACCAATATAGCATACCTTTTTCTATTGTTGTCACTACATCCTCTTTCACACCACACCGCTCCCTTATCGCGCTATTCCTTACCCTATCGCTCAATTTAACATTTGCAATATTCCGCAATGCTCTCATTTCTACAGCATTGATTTTACTTTCGTGCTTCTTCGGCCATACCCAACTTTCACTACCATACATAAGTGTCGGCACTAACACACCTCTATGTACAGCCACTCGAGCCTTTGCCGAGACTTTGTGGCTAGTCATAAAAGCATCGGTGATAGGTACTACACTAATTGCTTACCGTCAAATTAATTAATATCCCATTACGTCTGTGGTTGGAACAGCTTCAGTTTATAATCATGTGGTTCGCAATGTTATATTGTGAACAAATAATATCGTGTAAACAATTTCATTAATTGCAAGTGGTAAGGTTTTGAACATTGAACAATATAATTATTCCATTTTTTATATGATTCCATGTTTTATTTGAATCAAATAACATAAGGCTATGTCCTACGTAGCCGATTTAAACCGGACGCGATTGCGGACCAATGTATTAGCCAATGTCATATTTTAACTATCCGTAGCTAGAGCGAAGCGTTTTGTGGATATAAGAACCAGGCTTAAGTAGGTATAGACTGTTTGTTCTGTACGAGTCCCGCCGCGTCTAGTTCGTTCACTGTGTGATAAATTCTAGATGGTTGCCGCGGTCGTCGTTCCGGCCGGCGGAGGGCGAGCTGGCGGACTGCGTGCTCGTGGTGGGCGTGTCGCGGCCCAAGCTCGCGGCGGCGCTGCTCTCCGTCACGCTGCTGTCGCTCTTCCTGACATTCCATGTACTGTACGACAGCGCGCTGTACAGTATACAGGTGAGTCTCACTATAGTGTAGTGGTGGCGTGTCGCGGCCCAAGCTCGCGGCGGCGCTGCTGTCCGTCACGCTGCTGTCACTCTTCCTGACATTCCATGTACTGTACGACAGCGCGCTGTACAGTATACAGGTGAGTCTCACTATAGTGTAGTGGTGGCGTGTCGCGGCCCAAGCTCGCGGCGGCGCTGCTGTCCGTCACGCTGCTGTCACTCTTCCTGACATTCCATGTACTGTACGACAGCGCGCTGTACAGTATACAGGTGAGTATCACTATAGTGTAGTGGTGGCGTGTCGCGGCCCAAGCTCGCGGCGGCGCTGCTGTCCGTCATGCTGCTGTCACTCTTCCTGACATTCCATGTACTGTACGACAGCGCGCTGTACAGTATACAGGTGAGTCTCACTATAGTGTAGTGGTGGGCGTGTCGCGGCCCAAGCTCGCGGCGGCGCTGCTGTCCGTCACGCTGCAGTCGCTCTTCCTGACGTTCTATGTATACTGTACAACATCGCTCTCCACAGTATAACGGTAAATGTTGACCACTTGCCGAATCGTCAATCAATCAGTCAACATCAAATGTACGAGTATGGTTTATCTGACCCCATCCGTGTCCAGCGAGCAAGTAATCCTTCTAAAGCTACTAACGAAACTGTAAACTACTTACTACTTACCTTCCTAAGTCCTTGTTTAGTTTAACGTTACCTTACATTGAAAACTCGTGGCAATCTCGCGGTTATCTTTTCCAGTAAGCTCCCATCTCCCCATGGGTATTAAGTAGTATTATCGCTGCTGTGAAATATATTAAGGACAGATGCACGGTATCTAACGAATTTACTCTGAAGAAAGCAGTCTTGTGTTTACGGTTTAGAATTTCAGTTCTAATTAGAGATTGTAGGCTTTATGAAAGGCATTTTCCTCGGTGAAATCCAACGATTTTACGTTGGGACACACAGCCATACTGTTTTGTTTTATGTGCGAAATCGCGTGAGTGACTAACGAATTTTCTAATGTCATAGGGGAAGCTAGTAGCTGAGTCATAACCAAGGGTCGGCCGGACAAATTAGCGAACTTCTAGGAAAACACCAATTTCGTCGTACTTATTCGCACTGCGACGAATACAATTTAAACGTACACGTTGGTATTTGAATTTAACATCAAAGCACCACGTTTATTGCCTACAAGCTACTATTTGTTCGCCTGTTTATCCTGTGCGGCAATCCAACAAATCAGTCGAGACAGGGGCACCGGCTAAATTAACCAAACAAGGGTTGAACGATGAAACGACCTTCATATATTAACCAGTTAATTGTGCACTCGTTTACCTTTTTTTTAAACAGCCCCGTTGTTTTGAATTTAATTTACTTTTTGATGGTACAAAAATATTATTTTGAGAGTTTACATTTAATTTTTTGACTACGTAGTAGAGTAACGTACGCCGTAATCGAACCCTGAATGTTTTGCCTTCAACCTGACTCTACACCACCAGTCTTTGGATCGAGTGCTCGTTCGTGGAAAAGGACTTAGGCTACTTTTTCATATAGAAAACGCATAGTTGCTGCGGTAACGCGATAACCGAATTCCACGCGAGCGAAGTCGCGGGCAGAAGCTATAGTATTACATAAATACAATCATGTCGTCCTGTTTTAGAAATATAATAAAGACAAACATCTTACTACGTAAGCTTTGACTTCTTTTAAATTCATTTACCATGGCGTACGTAACTCCCCAAAAACTCCCAACATCTCTGTAAACATATGGCCGATTCGACATTCCAACGCGTTTCAAATCGGATAGCCGTAAGCACCCGTAAGTCATCGGTCGGTGTCGCTGAATCATGGAGATAATAAAAGTACATTTAGTACATCTAGAGCGAGTAGTGTCAATTTTGAAACAATATAAATTGAGCTTGAAGATCCCGAAGGTCGTTCTCGTTCACAATCCAATAACGAGCCCAAAATTTTTACGTTAAACTTCTTCTTGCTTCTTCTTTTGTATTTATCTCGCGTATAAGATTATAGATAAAGAGATATACTAGCTTTTAACGAACCTTACTCCCAAAGATTAATCACAGAGCTAGTTCCAGTTATTAGTTGCTACTTCCATGCCCTGAACCCGTTCGGCTGCTAATTATTTGCAGCCGGTGCGTGCCGCGGGGCGTGGCGGCCGATCCCTGACCGGACACCCGTGGTACACTGCGGCACGAGGTGCACCAGAATACGGCATGCTTATCCGCTTATGGTACTTGACGACAAACGCTGAAGAAATTATGAAAAATGAATTGCTAAAATAGTTCATCTTCCAAACTTACGCTACTTTAAAAGATCTTAGAATAATTATACTTTGTCGGTTGAAAATATTATATTATTAAATTGCTGCTTGGTAAATGTAATCTAACGTATAATAATTATGTAAGTGACAATTGAGGAATGGAAAGAAGGAACAGACTTGTTTCCACATCTATAGGTATAAGTACCGACTCAAGTGGCTTATAATCTACTTGGTAAAAAAATATGAACGAAATAGTTACCGAATAGTACCTACCTCCATAGTACCTACACCTACATTACATTTCGTAGTCCATTATTCAGCATGACCGTGCTTAACTGTGCTGTGTTATATGGTAAAAGCATACCGTTGGCTTATTGTAGCGTACTGGAGTGTTATTATTCTTAGCCCACGAGCCTCCTTCAAAAAAGAAGGAGGTTCTCAGTTTTACCCGTATGTTTGTATTTATACTATTTGTATACTATTTCGTACCAGCTATGCCGCTGGGCTGACTTACACCACCATATTGGTTCTGCGTAAGAACCTGTCTCTGAATTTTAGCAATAACTTAGCTTAGGTTCTATTTTATTCTTATCATCATATAATTATCATTATTGTGGCCTTTTGGTAATTTGGTTTACCCCCATGTGTTGCTGGGTGCCTGAAAACCTAAGAACGTTCAAGCTTCCGTTCTTTCCTGCCAATAACGTGCATTATACCACGACACAACATAGAAGACGCGCGGATTAAGCAATAATAGACTCTGCGCCAACGACTTAAGTGTTCGCCGCGCGCCTTCTTAGTTGTGTCATGCTATACTGTAGAATAATCTCCCTGAGGTATTCCCGTTGCCCTATGATATGGGGATCTTAAAGAAGCGGGTAAATAGGGATCTCAAAGGCCGGCATCGCATTGACAACTCCTTTTGTGTTACACATGTTCATGGGCTACTCGTTTAGATATGAAAAAAAAAAATTGTATGTCATCTGTCTTCGGACATAATGATCGTATCCTCCTCCAAAATCCACGCATGTATTATTCTTGCAGCCTACGCTTCCAATATTTTCTTCTGCTGTCATATTTCAAGCACTAAAGACATTCACTTCACTGGCCAGAAGTTGCAGGGATTTCCTGCGGCAGTGTAACCCCACCACGTGCTGGCCCTATCGCGTTCGTCGTTATCGTAATTAATGTTCGTAACCGCTGTACCCTTGCAGATAAGTCAGATAACGTGGCAGTGTACCGCCCTTCCTTTATGACTCCACTGTTCCGCCGTCTAAAGGGTTTGCCGCTGTAAACATGCTACTACACTTTTACGGTGTAGTTACGATCTAGCACTTGCGAGTATGAGGATCATTTTTGCAATGATTTTAAATTGGACAGTAGAAGGTACCTATTTAGACTACTAGCGTAAGAAATATTGGGATTCGTGCTGTGACAACCATACTTACTTAATTTGCTAGAAAATTATTGGGTCTGATAATAGATCTCCCATTTAACTATATCATTTTAACGAGAATCAACAAAATTGGAAATCCCGATTAGACCAGAACCAGGTCAATACAATTAAAACCATTTTGTTACCTATTTATCAAACATTTCCAATTCCCAATCAACCGACGCCAGGATACAACACAGGTAATTATCGACTATAGCTTATCAAAATTCATGAATCCAAATATGTAGGTATCGCAACTGTTTGTGAGTTTGCGGTGCATAATCCCGAGTTATTATAGCAATTAATACTATTAATAGCGCAGAATCCTCTAGCGTTACTAACACGACGTGCAATCTTCATTACTGACAAGACAATCTTGATCCAACGTACGTTTATTGGTAAATGAGTAGCCTACTTCCTTAGCTGCTTAGGATATCGGCTCGTGATATTGATGCTTTAGTACTTAGATTTCAATTGAACACCGATCTATCCAATAAATTAAACGTTTAATACTTTGATGTATCGTAGATATGATCGGCTACGAAATTAATAACTTTAAATTAAATTAAAAAACCGACTTACATCTACGGCAGAGGTACATAAACAACCGATAATTTGTAAAAAAACTCGACCAATTCTTTTCAAACATAGCCAAGAGCACTCTAGATTTACTCACCTATTTAAGGAAAAAAAAAACTAAAAATCAATTGATCCGTTGCCGGGCTAAGAATCCGCAGACAGACACGCAGATACACACACAAACATCAAACTTTTTAACACCTCCGTTTTTGTGTCGGAGGTTAATAGTGAGCGTGACTAACTCCCCAACATACTCGCACCTAATACAGGAAATTGACTACGCCTGCACAACACGGAAGCAGTACGGAAGCGAAACCAAAAAGGTCACTTGCGTTTTATTTGGATCCGCTTTAGCTGCGATCCACAAATCTCCGGGCCATATCCGATCCTCGGGACTGCAAACAATGGATAATCCAAATGAGATCCGACTGTGTCTATTTAATCTAAGCTACAGTGCAAATCAAGCGTAATGGGCCCTTTTGAAAGGCAATTTACCTAAATCTAGTTGGGTTTTCCGTTTCATGAAAAGACTCGCGCTAATTTGAACCAACAAAACGATTGTCATAAAACACACGATTGTCGTTGGTAGCATTTTTACATTCTTATATCACAAAGGACCGGTCTGAGTGGCGAGCCTTGGGGGAGGCCTATGTCCAGCAGTGGACGTCTTTCGGCTGAAATGAGTGATATCACAAACGCCGTTGACACATGCATTAATTTACAACCATTGTTGGATTTGACACGACATCGTCATTGCAATTTAGAAACCCGATTTCATTCAATACAAATTCATTATTCGTTGTCCTCGAAAACGCAGTCGACAGAAACGATAGATGTGTCAGTGCCATGCAGAGTTCAATTATTCTAACGGCAATGGAAATTGTTATTTTCATTGCATTAGAGACATGACTGTTCTTTTTTTTTCAATTTACTCTTGGTTAAAAACTTGGTTAAAACTTCAGTACTTACTTTCGATTATCAGGAAGCGGATCGAATCGCATAGCAACTGGCGAGCATAGAGTCGCGTGCTAATTTCATTAGGTCGCATTCGATGGAATTAGATATCATTCGATCGCGGTAAGCTTCAAACGGACGCAAGGAGCCTAGAGAGATTTATCACTGTTTTACCGGACGATTTCAATTCCTTTGCCTTATAGTTAAATAAGCTTTTATTAGTTATTGTCTTCGATTTGATCCGCTAGTACCTTACAGTTCGTTTCTGTTGAACAGGCTGCCAGCATGGCGTCAGCTGCCAGCGAGAGCCGCAAGATCCTCCACAGCCAGGAGGCGGCGGGCCGCAGCATCAACCACCCCATGGCGCTGCGGAAGAGGCCGCGCCCTTCCCGCCCGCCCAGACCCATGAAAAGGCTTCCACAGGTATTCACTGAAGTCTTACATTTGCCGTAACAGTTTTTTTTTCTTTAAAGACGTCACGTTTCACGAATCACGTTTGTTTTTCCGTCTAGGTACTTCACTTACGATGTCAAATCATTATCATTTTTATTTTACTTATTAAGTATATCAACCAAACATCCAAATTCCCTTTTATCTTTTTATATCTGTTTTAGCGTTATCGAATTTGAAATAAATTAAGTTAATGATTTATTAATTTACAGAATTGACACATTTTAAATATTTACAAAAGCAAAAAATATTTGCTGTTTACTTTCTATTTGAATTGCCTTGTAGATTTGTGTGTAGGTACGTACCTACTTCAAATATTACAAATGGTTTTATGTTAACAAATACATTGATTTTGATGATTATTTCTTGTTTAGAATCAACTAGCTTCTGCCCGCAACTTCGTCCGCGTGGAATGCGGTTATAGCGTTCCCACGGGAATTGACCGTTAAACTATAACAAATTATAGACGAAAACCTTCCTCTTGAAACACTTTATCTATAAAAAAACCCGATCTAAATCCGTTGCGTAGTTTTAAATATTTAAGCATACATAGGGATATAGGGATAGAGAAAGCGACTTTGTTTTATACTATGTAGTGATGAAGACTAATTAAAGGTTAAAAGTAATATTAACCCTTATATTATAAGGTTCAATTTTAATTTCATTAATCATTACCTATCAAACGTTCCAATTTGTGAAACCGAGTGGCGCAAATTTCCCCGCGGTGGCGTTTTCACACTTTCCCGCGGCCGTCCGTAACCCTCCAAGTTTTCCAGGCATTAATAGTCGGCGTGCGCAAGTGCGGCACTCGAGCCCTCCTGGAGATGCTGTACCTCCACCCGATGGTGCAGAAGGCGGCTGGCGAGGTCCACTTCTTCGACCGCGATGAGAACTACGCCCTGGGCCTCGAGTGGTACCGGAGCAAAATGCCGCTTTCCTTCAAGGGACAGATTACGATAGAGAAGAGCCCGAGCTATTTCGTTACTCCTGAGGTATGCAATGCACGCTTTTTTTATATCTTATACTTTAAATAGCGCGTTTTATTTTCCATTTTCCATTTTTATTTAGCAAAGCTCGATCGCCCAGGTCCTAGATAAGGTAACGGTACCGATTTGCGTTAACGTACGTAATTCCGGAATTTATTGGCTAAGGCCCAAAAATAAGAAAACCACAAACTATTTACAAAAAATACGTATGTACATATAAAGTGTGGACAATATAACGTCAAATAAACGAGAGGTCAATGAACTGTGACATATGGTATGTGATTACGTAATTTTTATTCGCCAATCCGCGCCAAACCGCTGAAAGCGCAGCAAGTGCTTCGCGTGTGCGTAAGCGCCTATAATGATTTTCTTAAGGGTTTGACAACTAATGGGTAAGTATTTTCATTATAAACGGTTTAAATCATTGTGTAGGATTTCATAACGAATTGATTAAATAAAGTTTCATGGAAATTCAGTTGGAATGTAATAAATTACGGTCGATTTACTGATTGCCGCAATTCTGTACATCAAAAACCAACCTTGTCCCGAAAAGCGTAAAAATTACGGAATTGAGTAAAATGAAGGGATTTTGTATTTGTTTTTTTCCGGATATTGACATAAGATACACAAACAAGTTTTTCGTTACGAGTTTGATGTCTTCCATAGTTTCTTATTATCAAATTACGTATTATGATTTTGTAGACCGTTGTTATGAAAAAAGGCGTAAGGCGTAATATAGTTGTCCTACTTTGTAAAAAATGTTCACCCGAAGTCTACATGCAAAAAGGCTTCATTATATTGCTGCAGCCCAATGTTATATGTAATGAATGGTCCATTTACTAATCTGAACATATTTACTACAGATTTTAAGTATATTTAGCTTATGGAAAAACCTTACTCCTTAAAAACTTCTGTTTTTCCGACTGCCGCAATTCCCTACACTGTTTTTTGGCTGTGCTTCTAATTGCGTTATAATAATTGCGTAATTGTACTTTTGTTTTTCAGAAGATTATTCTCTATTTTCTGAGTTATATTTAGTTAAACTAATGCACGTTGAGTTTTATGTCCGAACTAGGCGCTTAGGGGAAACTAGGAACAATTGTACCAGTCAAGACAAATGTAAAATATCCCATTTGGAAATATATCATTCGCATCTGTCTCAGTGGCAACAAATAAGAATGAAAATTCCCATTTGTCCCCACTGGGCACCGACGGGTGGACCTACATAGAAAAGCTATATTTTTTTATTGTATGTTTTTTGAGACAGTTAACCGTTAAATTGCCAACGGGAAACCTTTGGTACACTGACTTTGAAATAATGTTGATATTAATTAATATACAAGATATATATATTATACAGATATTTGGTAGTTTTTTTTATACAAGCTGGTCAATTATTTCATAATGTCTTGTAGTATGTTCTTGGCAATGGGACTACCATGGCACATGTTACTTTAATGCTATTTACCGTGAAATTGACCGCGTACCAAGAGAGGTACATAGGTTTCGTGGAAAATTGACATAGCTAGATTTACGATTTTTACAAACATTTGGGGAACATAGAGAAAACATACCAAGGGGTACAAGGAAGGGCGAGGTGGACTAGGCGAGACCAACCTGGTATAGAGACTTTGTCGATAACTATTAACCTCATATATTGATAAATAGGCTTAGGATACTTACTTTGACGTACGATGGAGAGAGTTATACAACATACAGTCTAATTTTCAATAATTTAATCAAAAATCTTTGTTACTGCGGGGCCCATTTCTTTCACGATTGAATATTTTGTGGACATCGGATAAGATTGTTTCTCGTGGGGGACAATGAAACTAATCGAAATTTTCTGGACCGAATCTCTTCTCCCCCATCTCCTCTAATAATAAAAATAAATTTCATTTTTGTCAAACATGTACTGTTATTTTATTTTGTATCAAGTTACATTCTATTTAAATTTCATATTTTATTATTTCTGCAGGATAGGGGCATTTACTGAAGTTACCGGAATTACGTGCACGCGTTTACGGGATAACCGACAGAGACTAATTTTAATCCGTAATAACGGACATTTAAGAGGTTTAGAAAAACGACTATAATTAATACAAAACACAGTTTAATATACACTTGTTACATAACATTGTATACTCTAAAAGCCAGTCTTTCCTAGTGAATCGATTTCAATTAGCTGAGATCTCAGGTTTTACTGGAAATAGCTTACAAAGTCAAAAATGCCTTAAGACTCCGTAATTCGGTACCGTTACCTTAGCTATGACTTGTGTTGTTGTACCGCAAATGATACCTACCTATAATATCTACCCGTTTGGCTCAAACGCTTACCTAACTGGTTTAACTTCCCTTATTAGATATCTCATTTAAGGTCGATATTCTAAGATTTATTTAGGCTCCAATAACATTAATAAAATAAATAATAGTCTTTTCTTGTCATGAAAAATTATAAGTAGCCAAACTAATGTTCAATACAAACAAATTTCTATAAATAACACCTTGTTATGGTTATTACCGCTCGCTTAATAGCCAGTGAATATAATTATAAACTTTACCACCTTATGCTCCCTCATTTCCGCTTAAAGGAAGCTAACTGCTAAGTAGGTCATCTACATAACCACTATTAAATCCCCTGCCTACTTTATTTAGTTCTTATGGTATTCAGTTAAATTTCCTAGTGTTTAATTCCATTTTGCATCTAGGTAAGAAATGATTAAAAGAAGCAGTACCAATAACCGTCACTGATTTTAATTACAATATTTAGGTACAGATCGATTCACGAAAGATGTTTTGCACACTGACATCGTGAACAGCCAAAATCGCCATGAGCGAATATCACCATGATTTCGCGGACTGCAGCGACAGTGTGAAAACATGGTATGAATGTAGTTAAGATCCCATGATAATTAAATTAAATTGGCAGCGAACCGTCTAATTTAGGTGCCTTTCTGACATATGTTTTACCTGGTTTGTCCGCATAGGTACGTTTTTTTTTTCCTGGAGGTATAAAAATGGCACTTACACAAGACAAGTGACATCCATCGTCCAATCTATTCGTGCAAGCTTTCGTGAATGGTTTTGTACTATTAGTGGGCATTAAAATTCGTAGATACGTCGGAGTCTTTAGCATATTTCACTTCCACCCAAGGTGCCAGAACGCGTCCGCGCCATGAACTCCTCGGTGCGACTGCTCCTGATCGTGCGCGAGCCGGTGACGCGCGCCATCTCGGACTACACGCAGCTGCGCAGCCGCGCCACGCCGTCGGCGCCCGCGCACGCCATGACGCCCGCGCACCCCGCGCCCGACGCCACCAAGCCGTTCGAGCACCTCGCCATATCGCCCGACGGCTCCATCAATATGGCGTACAGGTGGGTCTTGGGCCGTCACCCCTGACCCCACAACTGCGCACGGATAGATACGCCGCGTGGGTACAGTCACCATCAGATATAACTGAGCAAACAAGGGTGATCATAAATATCTGAACATGCACTCTAACGTCTTGATAATAAGGTTGTGTTCAGATATTTATATTCACCTTGTTTGCTCAGATATACCTATCTGAATACGACTGTACACAAACGCTCCGCATCAAAATGTAGGTCGATGCTTCCATAGCAGCGCTCGGCCATGTTTAGGGTGTGCGGCCGAGCGTGCACCGCAGTGGGTTTCCGGCCTTACTATTTAGATGACTTCCTTGGAAATGCTGGTGTTCTCGTCGATCAAGTTGTGTGTGCTTGTATTTGGAAGGCTCCTGGCAGGCGTCTAACTGAACTTGATAATACAACCCTGTGTTATAACTGGAAGGTTGCATTTGCCCTTGAAGGACATTCGCTATGAACTCTTTGGAGTCGATACTTAACGAACTCGTCAAATTTTAGCGTCTTCACATTTGATGGAATTCAAACTTTACCCAATTCGTCGTTAAGTTTGAACTCTGCTCAGTTCAGCTGAAGCAGAAATCGTCAGACTGTCTGAATAAGAAAGGTTCAACATAATAATTATTTTTTTACACTTTACTTTCACAACTTAGAAACTCTGAAATATACTGTCGGCTGTGATATATTATTTTCTTACTTACATAGTTACGAAGTTAAATTCAATCGCCACCTTCGATGCGCAATAGGGCAATAAAAATCTGTTGTTTTTGTTATAGGCCCATTGCCATATCACTGTACCACGCGTACCTCCACCGGTGGCTGGAGGTGTTCCCGCGGGAACAGATCCTGGTGGTGAACGGGGACCTGCTGATCGAGGACCCCGTGCCGCAACTCCGGCGCATCGAGAAGTTCCTGGGCCTTGAGCACAAAATAGGTCAGTGACTTCTAGATGTAACAATGACTCTCCGAGGTTAAAGTCGATAGCATCGTGTTACTCGTGATCAGTTTGTTTTTTTTAATTATTGCGTGTTTTGAATGTTTAAAGAACACACATTAAACATTTAGTACAGTCGCCATCAGATATATCTGAGCAAACAAGGGTGATCATGAACATGCAATTTAACGTCTTGACAATAAGATCGTGTTCAGATATTAGTGATTATAAAAAAAAAACAATAAATAAAAAGTATAATATGGTTAAAATTATGGAGGGTTGAAGTAAGACTAACTAACCAAGACACATTCCACCCTCTATAGTTAGTTAGTGTTTACTGGTATTGCAAAAAAAAAAACCCTTTGTGACGTTGGTCACGTTGGTGACGTCCGATTATAGTTTCTGAAATTCAACATTATTATATTAATAATTTCCCTCGCACAGGAAGAAGAAACTTCTACTTCAACGAAACGAAAGGTTTCTATTGCTTACGAAACGACACGACCGACAAGTGTCTGCGGGAAACGAAAGGGCGTAAGCACCCGCGCGTGGACCCGGCGGTGGTCACCAAGCTGCGCAAGTTCTTCATACAGCACAATCAGCGCTTTTACGACCTCGTGGGGGAGGACCTCGGCTGGCCCGAGGACTAACAACGTTGTGATCGAATGTAATTCTTACATATCAAAATAATACATATCATTAGAGTAAGATTTTTTAAATATATATGTATACATCTAGAGTAATTTAAAAATAGGACACCCGGAAGATATTGAATTTTATTTATATTTAACGAAAAATGTTTTTCTATACAAAATTTGGCTGCACTTTAGTTAGACAATGAACTTAGATGATATTTACCTATTTTCGGTTTGGTTTTTACATACGTACCGATCGAAGTGATCGTTTGTACTGGATTACCTATATTGTATTTATTAGTAATTAGTTTGAACAGTGTCTGCGAAACGGGAACAAAGAAGATGTGAGCATATTGGTTGCAAGCAGCGGCAGACCTTATTAAGATTATTCTAGACATCGAAACCTTTGTGGCAAAGATGTCAATTAGCTAGGGACTTCCTTCGGATATCAAATATATCGACAAACGTTTTATCGGAAGGAAGTCAAATGTCAAACGATATTTTTGTCACAAACATTTCGGTGTCTAATTGTTACGCACGATTTGATAGACCGACCCACTGGAACCCTGAGCAATATATTTTTAATATTAATAGTTAATAATTAAGTATTATGTGCATACCTTTACACCGCGTTTTTTATACATTTAGGTATCGATTTTTAAGCTGTTTGTGATCAGTTCGTTCTTAGTATTCACTAGCAGAGACGTAAGTAATCTAAATGTATTTTAATAAAGTAATTCTACGAGGATGCATGTCGTGTACATTTTTCGCTTACTCTTTTTAGATGTCGTAAGTTTTGATCGTGCCGTGTGAATCGTGTATTTATGTTTAGTGAATGTGAATTTTCAAATTCTTAAAAATATTTCCCATGTTTTCCAAATTCATATTTGCAATGTTAAAAGTTTAGCTAATTGTCTTCGTTAGATGGAGGCTCTTGGAATTCTTAGTCCGAAAAATTCTGTGTGTCTATGGATAACATTTTCTTTTATCTCAATGTTGTTCTGAAGTGGTTGTTGAGTGTGGTTCACACTGTAGCATATACACGCGGTTTATTATAGAAACATGGAGAGATATCGATATAGGTACATTCAACGCGGGTGTAGGAGTATTCTATTTAAGCGAAACGTCCAAGACTGAAGAGTTAGTTGAGTAAGTTTAAGTAATATTTAGCATTAAGTGTCCATAGTTACCGCCTGATAGCGGCCGCATGGCGGCCCTGCGGACGACAAGGGGCACTCGACGCAACAGTTATTTCCTTTACCAAAAATCAGAGTCAACGAATAGTATTTACCATTTTAAATATATTTCAAAAGTCCCACAAGACTAATGAAGGAGATACAAAATTTCGTAAGCAATTATAACGCAACTCTGTTGTTTATAAACAGAGCTGCGAATTTTAACAGGATGGTAAACAGCAAAAAATATGTGGGAGAAACTTGCACGAACGTAAATCCTTACTTTGTACAACGGCTTTATTAGGTAGTCGTGTAACTAACTAACAGCACTGTGTAAGGAATCTTGCAAGCTATATTTAATCCACTTCTAATTATTATATCATAATGAGGCTTGGTAGGTATATGTACCTAACTTGGTAGACAATGCAATAATATAATATGGTACCACCGAGCTGATCTTATGATGGAACTTGAAGGTGGGCGCGGAAATGTCATAGCGTTGTTTTAGTTTTTCAAATAATTATTAATTTATTAATTTCTAACTTTAGTCAAATTTACCAATGACTATAAAAAAGCGACGTTACATAAACAATACCGACAGTTAACGATAATAGATTATATGCTTACGAGTACAAACAATAGTTTATGCATTCCGATAAAAACAGTCAGAGGAACATTTTCTTTATAAACTAACAATTACTGGAGTAATTGATTGAATTCGTTACCTAGGTACTCATTACATAAACAAGAAAAGTTCAAATTATAGTGCCCGTGATAGCTTTTCATAAATTATCTAAGAAGAAAGGACTCGCGTTCGTGTAAGTAGAAGCAATAAGCCGCCATTCATGACGTTAAACGTAGAGCATTGTGATGTATGGAGGATACGAATATTAAAATGCGAAGGCTAGGTACTTCCGGAGATACTTGCCGCTAGCAAAATATTTCACCACAAGTTGCTCAAGTAACTTTCAGTGATAAATGGGATTAAACAGAAATACCAAAAAGAACCGAGGTGATTTCAGCTACTTGTGTGATAAATATCAAGAATATCAAGCATATCAAAAATATCAAATAATTATTCTTAGATTAATGTTATTAAAGTATGGTGTTTGCTTTGTGAAGAAATTGGAATGGTTCGTTCGCATCGCCCCTCGCAGTCTTAGGGTTGGTTGATTCAAACCGTCCGTTAAAGTTAACGTTAAAAATTTAATATGGGATTAAATGCCTTTTCTGTATGGAATAACAGCTCGGCGGCCATATTTAACGACCAGCAGTCCGTCAACTGTGCATGAATCAACTAATCTCTCTTAGTCTCTCAATCGCGAGTGCCGCCAGTTGGATGGAAATGACGTGTTCGTAGTTTGTGTTACGGTCTTGTCTTATAAGGTAACTTCTTAAGACGCTGACAAGAGCTAATGACCTTGAGCAATCGAGGCAGGCAACTGTCTCAGCGGAGAATGTCAGTTTGCATTGGAGGGAGCGAGAACGACCGCGGCATGTGGGCGATATACGTAGAAAATCAGAAAAATTAAGATTTGAGCCACCACCACATTGCATGAACAATATAAATCAGCAAACTTTTTAGTATGAGTATTATAGAATAGTGTATTTAATTATAAACATCTGCGTTAAAAAACTAAACATATATAACCGTTTAAATATGTTTAGATGACGCAACTTCACTTTTTTCATCGAAATGATTTCATGAAATCCTATTTATGAAACGGCAAGTTTTTTGAGTATGAATATTAACATATACTACTCGCCTTGCAAAATCAAATAGTTTTCGTTTAAATACAGCCAATTTAAAGAAAGCCAATTTAGGTCTTGTCAGCTCCTTAAATCATGGGTCTAGACCATCAGTCCATCAATCAGTAGATCGGTTACACGATTAATCTGGTGTCAATATTACCAGAACGATGGACTGAACTGATGGAATTTTGAGCGTGAAAACGTTGTCCTAAACAAAGATGCGAACAACTGTTCCTAGATGCATGCAGTCCGTCCGGTAGAGCGAAGGAGAAATTATGATCAGACCAGATCAGATCCAACTTAACCAGAGTGCGATGAGATCCTGAGACGATGTTAAACAAATGCATCGTGGTGATGGACAACTAACTGAAAATCTAGTTAATTAAAGCGACTCCGCAAGGGGTAGCAGTTACAGGGCATTGGCAAAATATACACCTTACACCTTACAAGACACCTTCACATCACACGAGAAGAAGAGCGATCGAACGAACCAATGTATTTCTGCCATTTAAAGGCCACTTGCACCAAGCCTGCTAATCCGACAAATTAATGAACCTGGGGCTATATTCGAAGTCTAAAATAGGGACAGGGAGATTCCCTATAGGTTCGCTCACGCGTCGCGGCGTTGCAACCGAACATTAAGCAGCTAGATTTAAAGTACTACTAGAGCGCCGTGACGAGTGAGAGATCCTATAGGGAATCTCCCTGTCCCTATTTAAGACTTGGAATTTAGCCCCTGGGGCTCTATTCGAAACGTTATATAGGGAAAGGGAGATTCGCAATCACTGCGCTCACGCGTCACTGCGCGCTTAAATGGAACTTTCTAGCTGCTTAAAGCTGTCTAGCTGTGCGCTGCGATGCGTTAGCGCAGGGATTGGGAATCTCCCTTTCCCTATGTAAAGTTTCGAATAGATCCCTGAGTTAAGAGTCTATCCCTAGTTTAGCGGTTTGGTGCCACTGGGCCTAGGTCAGTTTTATAATACTGGCGGTTTATAAATAGTGAAAAATTATTTTTTGTTATGTTTCACAAAACTGACCTATGTACACATTTTGATAAAGAGTTTATTTTGTTTTTGAAGATTCACTAGTTGATAAATAGCTAATTTTAATCACTGTTAAATGTTGTGCACGTTCATAAGGTGTAGTTTAAATTTGATTAGGGTAATACTGTTAAAATATAATTATTTAAGTATTATTTACATATTAGGAAAGTAATTTAAATTGATTTGTATACCCGTAGTTTGTCAAAATACCAATGAATCTCAATGTGAATCTTGCAAAAATCTGCACAATGTTTTTTTTACTTCGTATTAGGGTTTGATTGCTTTCTAAATTGAATGAGTTCTATGTATATTTTCGTGTATTTTACAAACAATGCACTTCTATGACAAAGTAACTACTAACATATCATTAGGTTAAACGAAAGTGTTATATACCAACTAAATCTATTTTACCCATGCCTCAATATTGCATTTTCCTTGTACATATCTTTGAAAACTTCTGTTAATAAGTTAATTGTATGTCTTCAATAAATATGAAGCAAGAATTTGTGTATTTATTTCCCTTTAAAATATAAATATTAAATTCAATTCAATTCATCTTTATTGCAATCATGTAGTTATTCCTTATCTTATAGGCCTCCATAATTACAGCGTGTTCAAGTGAGCATGTTAAGCAAATGAAGTCATTTTCTTAACACGTGCAGGTTTCATGATGTTTTCTTTCACCATACAACGCCCTAAATCACAAGCTTCATTAATACAAGTTACAATACCTGCGTATTAGGCATGATGACAGCATCGATTAATTGCAAATCTATTTAACCCTTCGGAGGGTATTGAAAAGTTATAGACACGTACTTTTCGTTTTTGTAAATCGATGAATATTGACAATAGTACATTTGATGTAAGTGCGAAAATGACAATTTCGCACGTGTATCGAACGACATTTTTTTTAATACATTTGCGAATAAAAAGAATAAAGAAATAAATTAACAGGATTAAGCTCAAAAAACTTTACGCACTAGTTCGTAAAAAATAACTTCAGGCACGCTCGCTAGCTGTCAAAAAAAAGGCGCTCGTACGGAAATGACGAATTTTTGCCATGTTAAACAGGTTTCGAAATGTTTACTTTTTCAGCAACTGTATTGAAAAATAAAAACCGCATCAAAACTCGGGAGTGAAGCTCGGGGCGTTATAATTGAATTAAAATTATACTAAACGTGACTTATTGTGAATTTTAGCAGCGGCGTAAGTATCGTCGTCAATTTTTGTAATGAAAGAAAGAATACGGGTAACATATCTATATATATGTCCTCTCCTCCAACAATCTCCATGCCAAAATTTCATCTAATTCGGTCAACCGGTTCAAGCGTGAAGAGGTAATAAGACAGACAGACAGAGCTACTTTCGCAGTTATTATATTTGTATGAAAAATCGCCACTGCCACTTAGTATAGGCATAGGCGTATCTACCTAATAATTAAGAGTTACATAGTTTGTGGTAGGTACATATAACCACATCGAGTTTTGGTCAAGAACTCGTAATTATCGGTCTCGCTCAATCAATAGTTGCATTATGGAAGAACGGTAAACAATATAAGCTCAGCTGCTGTATTCGTTTACATACGAATTCTGTAGGCGAATGGAAGGGTTTCCAATCCCCTTTAAGCTGAAACTGGTATTCGGGATGTCAAAGCGACAGCTAAGTGAATCAGTCTGACCCAAAGCTAAACGTCGTTCGGTGCATAAAGTGAAAAGCTCATCTCACTCAGTCCAATCGTGAGTATGAGCTTGACGCATGAATTGATAAAGTGCGCTTACTGGCGCTTCCCTATTAGTATGTATTCTATTAGTAATCTAATTAAAAAACACTGCCTTATAATCAATCATTAAAGGAATAATTTATCTCACCGTTTTAACTAAATATTCAAAATTTTCCTCGATAGCATCTGAATGAATAATCTTATTTTCCAACAGAACTCGATTTCATAAAATCTCCCTTTATTAAAACCATTATGTTTTCATGAGAAAGTTAATTGCGAACATAAATACGGAGATAAAATAAAAACTCGTTGGAGTTATGAGAATTTTATTATAATTACTCTAACTAAAACGGAGTTTAAAGGGAGTTGTAGAAACAAAAAACAAAGTCTTGATAAAAAGTAATGTGTTTGTAATTTTCACAGAAATCTACCTAATATGTATTATTTGATCAAATCTATAAAATGTCATCAATAGTTTTCAGAATAAGTTACACGCAAGTGCGCACGTTAAAAAATTGATACTTAACAATAAACCTAAATAATTACGTAAATAAATTTCCATTCGCCGGTTTCTAACCATTTCTAAGTCTGCGTGAGGATCCAGTCACCTTAATAATTCATGTGGCCGATATCGGAAAGAATTGGTTAGCTGTGGCAATTGTCTCTCAACATAATTTATAATTCATACTGGAGTCATTTTGTCTTAGTAATAATAACTGTATTATCGAATACATGCTAGCACCTAAAGCACGGCACTTTATCCAAGTGGATCCCAGGCATTGACATAAACTCGGAGACGCCTGCAAGGCAAATTCGTAGTCTCAATTAAATCTTAGCTTGTAGGTAGGTACTTGTACGAGGTTGTCTAACTTGTTAAACTAACCAAACTGCACAAACGTAGTGTTTGATAACACTAGCTCTGTTGTATGGTAGTATGGTTACTTGGAAAGTATTGATGGAAATAAAAATAGAAAGGGAAAAACGTTAAAAAACAGGCTTTTATTCTTAGCTCTAAGAATTCTATAAAAATATTACCAAAATAAAACGCCTAGTTTAAAATAGTATAGAATTTTATTAAGTAGCCCTATATCGCTACAATAAGGCTAAATACATATAGACAGGGCGAAGCATATTTTTAGGTTACAATTTTTTTTCGAGTTGGTATAAAAAAAAATGGCTCAGTATTATGTGATTGATGGTGTGAGCGATACCTGAATCCCATACAAAAATATTCTTTTTACTAACCCGAAAAAATACCTTAAAAACATGCTTAGAATCGATAGCTGATTCTGTGGGTAAAATATCGTCACAACGTTTTGCTTGACCCCGTATATGTATATTGTATTCGATAGGGTTGCTTCTACCACACTGCTACATGGATGCAGGGCCAATGAAGGGATTCACTTGAGTTTTTTACCTATAGTATGTGTGTGTACCTATTTCTTGATAGATATATAAAAAAAACATTTCACCACACTTGTGATACCTCGTGTTCGGACGCCTCACCGATTCCCGCACACCCCGCTATCATTCCCAGGACGGTATTATCATTATTCCATTCCAGTGGCACTTTGTCCGCGGTGTCCGCATACAATATTCATTACCCTCTAATGAAACAATGTATTCCGCGAAGACAAAGGAATGTGCAAGTTTGCAAGCATTCTGGCCACGTAGCGCCTTGCAACTTTTACACTAGGGTTCCGCGCGTGATTTCCCACGGAATACTTAGTATCGCATGAAGTTTGTATCTGAGAAAACGTGTAAGTTTAAGTGGCAGTGAAGCGGTTGAAGCAACTCGAGTCTTTGCTTAGAGGTAGTTTTGCGAACTTTTTTTTCAAGCCGTAAATCTTGGGTTAAGCTCTAAGTTAAAAGATCATCATTTCAGCCAAAAGACGTCCACTGCTGGACATAGGCCTCCCCCAAGGCTCGCCACTCAGACCGGTCCTGTGCTACTTGCTTCCACCGGTTTCCCGCGACCTTCACGAGGTCGTCGCTCCATCTTGTTGGAGGCCTACCGACAGCTCGTCTCCCGGTTCGCGGGCGCCACTCGAGAACTTTCCGGCCCCATCGGCCATCAGTCCTGCGAGCAATGTGCCCCGCCCACTGCCACTTAAGGCTCGCAATTCTTCGGGCTATGTCGGTGACCCTAGTTCTACTGCGGATATCCTCATTTCTGATTCTATCACGCAGAGAAACCCCGAGCATAGCCCTCTCCATTGCCCTCTGAGTGATTTTGAGCCTTCTTATGAGGCCCATCGTAAGCGCCCACGTCTCGGAACCATAAGTCATCACTGGCAACACACACTGGTCGAAGACTTTCGACTTGAGACACTGCGGTAATTTGGACGAAAAGACACTGCGAAGCTTCCCGAACGCTGCCCAGCCGAGTCGGATTCGACGATTGACCTCTTTCTCGAAGTTGGACCTACCTAACTGGACTGTTTGTCCCAGGTATACATAGTGGTCAACAAGTTCGAGCGCAGAGCCTCCGATTATTACGGGAGTTGGTACAACATGGACATTAGACATGATTTTCGTCTTGTCCATGTTCATTTTAAGACCAACTCGATCGGAAACTCTGCTGAGGTCAGCGAGCATAGTACTGAGGTCTTCCATGGTCTCAGCCATGACTACAATATCGTCGGCAAACCGAAGGTGAGAGATGTACTCGCCATTAACATTGATGCCTCGACCTTTCCAGTCCAGCACCTTAAAAGCATCTTCCAATGCAGCGGTGAACAGCTTCGGAGAGATCACGTCTCCTTGTCTGACTCCCCGCTGCAGTGGAATAGGCTTCGTGGGCTGGTCCTGTAGTCGGACGGACATGGTGGCGTTTTCGTACAAACACTTCAACACTTCGATGTACCGGTAGTCAACTTGGCACCTCTGGAGAGACTGCAGCACAGCCCAAGTCTCGATCGAATCGAAGGCTTTCTCGTAGTCCACAAATGCAAGGCAAAGGGGGAGGTTATACTCTTCAGTCTTCTGTATAACCTGCCGCAACGCATGTATGTGGTCTACGGTACTATAGCCCTTTCGGAAACCGGCTTGTTCGGGAGGCTGGAATTCGTCAAACCTGCGCGCGAGACGGTTCGTAATGACTCTCGAAAACAGCTTGTAGACATGACTCAAAAGTGAGATGGGTCTATAATTCTTCAGCAAGGTGTTATCACCTTTTTTGAAGAAGAGCACCACCACACTTCTGTTCCATGCTCGCGGCGTTCTCCCTTCATGGATGACGGAATTAAACAGCGTCTGAAGGGCCTTAAGGACTGGTTTACCACCCGCCTTCAGGAGTTCAGCTGTAATTCCGTCATCACCGGGGGCTTTGCCGTTCTTAAGCTGTTTGAGAGCCATACTAATCTCGTACAGGCTGACGTCCGGGATATCTTCGGTATAGTGTCGGGTTAATCTAGCTCTAGGGTCTTTAGCTGGATCAGCGACGGGTGTTCGGGTTGTCGTGTAAAGCTGCCCATAGAACTTCTCGACTTCTCCCAACAGCTCGGGTTTGGATGAAACGATCCTGCCATCTTCGGTCTTCAGCTTTGTCAATTGACTTTGGCCAATAGACAAATCTTTGGCAAATACCTTCGAACCTCTGTTACGCTCAATAGCCTTTTCAATACTGTTGGTATTGAATCGGCGTACATCACGCTTCAGAGATTTCGAGATCTGCCCATTGAGCTGCCGATATTGACAAGCGTCACCTGCAGACTGCAGAATCATTTCACGTCTCACCTCCATGAGCTTTAGGGTTGAGTCTGAGATTTTCTTGGTTCTTGTACGGCGGGTCTTGAAGAACTTGGACCCCACCGTATGAACAGCTTCTACAAACCC
Organism: Aethes cnicana; assembly: GCA_963971205.1. Taxonomy (NCBI): domain Eukaryota; kingdom Metazoa; phylum Arthropoda; class Insecta; order Lepidoptera; family Tortricidae; genus Aethes; species Aethes cnicana. Next base: position 8,991,738 of record OZ020278.1, on the reverse strand, counting down.
GTCGTTGTAATCGTCCACGTCACTATCTAGGCATTCGAACCGGTTTTGAAGTTCGAGCTGAAAGCTCTCGGGGTTTTGGAGCTGGGCCGATGCCGGGCGGAGCGTAGACTTTATCAGTCGTGTTCTCTCAAGCTTAAATTGAATATTCAGTGTGCCTCGTACCAAACGGTGATCGCTCCCAGTTTTAATTGCATTGATCACAGAGACATCACTGAATATTTGCTTCTTCGTCGACATGATAAAGTCAATCTCATTCCTCGTTGCACCGTCAGTTAAAAGATACACCAGTGTAAATTTTACATTAGCATTACATAGATCCGTATAAGTAGATTGATTTTTGGTAAACCGATCTTCAGTTTACGTGTATGTATCAAACGTGATCATGAAATCGGTTTACTAATATTTAGGTACGAGACATAGTTATAAAAGTAAAAAACTAGGTAAAGGTACTTTATTAATATAAGTTGATTCAGAAACAAAAACACAAATCTTTATACATGTAGTGAATATAAATAATAAAGTGCATAAATGTTAACCAAACCGAACATACAACATACATTGTACATACAATGAATTCCCAGAGTCGGTTACAAAGATTAATTATATCGTTTGCCATTTGCAGAAAGCCCACAATGCAATCAAGCTAATACAATGGAGCCGGTGTCCAATGCTTTATGCAGCGGGTAAGTTTCCAGATATATCACCTAGGTAATGCTAGGTCGGGGACGAAATCCGCCAGAATCCGCAGAAAGCGGATCGTTGTACAAGAGCGTATTGTATTTTTTATACAATTTGGTTTATAACTTGCCTCGCAAGATGGATAAAATATATTCGGAATAGGAAAAGAAAAGTATAAATGAGTAGTAAACATCTATACCATATTACATCGATATCCTTTCAGTCAAAATTCCGTAGTTTATCCGAGTATCTGTATAGTTTTAATAGGAAATAACATAAAATATTAAACGCATTATAATCTTTCTATAAGCTTAGGTAACTGGCTCAAATAAAACTATGAATTTAATCATCTTTCATTTATTATTTATTTATTTAAACTTCATTGCACATACAAAATGTATACAATTGGCGGACTTAATGCCTAAAGGCATCATCATCATTTCATTGTGCACATTTTATAAATGATATGATGTTAAATGGACCCTCGATACATTAAAATACGTCATTTGGAAGATTATCCAACGTTTTGACTCTTGTCGTAAGTTTTTTATCAACTCGTCGTCGAGTAAAAAAGTTCGCAAACTGACCAAAAACTCCTGGAAGAAAATTAATGGCGTTTTAGAGTTTCTTGAACATTTTCCTGATACAACTAACCAATTTGGAGTATCTTGAGCTATTTATTACGTCACAACGTTATTTTTAATGAACTTTTTTTTAAGTTTTTTTCCATCCTCAGATCAGAGAATTTTAAATATTTCTGTAGATTTCAGCTAAAAATTGTAGACCAACTATGAGTTTAGGCGATGAGCGAGATGAATACGAAGGCTTGCGTTGGTGTCCCTAGTCAAGTGGAAGAAGCTAGTAATAAAGTTGCTAATTAAAAATTTAACCTGGTGATAGTTTTTTGTGTAATGAATACGAATTTAAACTAGGTACCTACGTCAGCTCTTGTGCTATACTGCGGAGACTCAACTAGACAAATACTCCGCATAGAAACTGCAGCTTTAGAGCCATGACTAGCAAAACTCGAAGTTTCATCGTCTATCCCTTTCCAATAATATTGATTAGAGCGAGATGCACTGATCGATTATCGAACTTGATTGCAACTATTAGGAAAGAAACTTTGACTAGGCTCCATTATTGATTTTATATTAGGTATAATCGAATCGCTTAGTGTTACTGCAAAAATCTGGAAAAATCCGAAAAGAAACCATTCAGGGTCTTGCAAATCGATGCTTGAACAAAAGAAAACCACTGAAGAACTGGTTATTTTAAACAATGGAGACAATAAATAGCTTAATTAATTAGTATGAGAGCGGTATACCTAACCACACTAGATCATCATAAAATTACTACACCATAATCACAAAGTTATTACTCGGTATTGGAAATTGGAAATCATGGTCGTTGGTACATTTCCTGATCAATTAAAACAAATAAACGCGAGCATACCCTAATGAGATTGCTGGCAAATCACAATGTGGGTACTCGCTCGTGAAGACCTAATGGGGGCTGTCGCGTGTGAATTTGCCACTAGAGGCGCTAGTGTCGCGTGAGGTCCAATAACATTCACTTTTCACTGGTTTTGGCGGGCTTCGTGATATAAATTATAGTTTCTTTAGTTTACCTGTTGAAAAATGTTCTCCTTCGTTAAATTATCGCAAATATGGATTATTTGGCGATGAATGTGAACGCTTTGAAATAAAATAAAATAAATCCGAACAAAACGGAACTGCAAAACATTGCGGCATAGCTACTCGATATGATGATAGTTATTTATAATTAATAAACTTGATGAGATTCAAGATTGAAAACTTTGTTTCGGCGCCGATCTTATAAAGTCGCCTTTGACAGCTATACCTCTGGACCTTAGTCAACAGTGGCGCCAACTGGTGAGCAAAGAAACGATAGTCCCCATTGAATGTAATCAATCAATCAATCAATCAATCTTTATTCGCATAAAATGTAGTACATAAGATGGTATACATATAAAATTTTAAGTGCTAAGTACACCTTACCAGCAACTGGCATGCGAAAATATAAAACAAGGTTCCTAACTAGCAAACATATTATAATATTAGTATTTAGCCATTGAAATAATCACGTACCTACTTAAATTTAATGTCAAGATTTGTAATAGTCAAAATATTCATTAATAGAGTAAAAACATTCGTGTGTCAACCAATTTTTGAGCTTAACCCTAAATAAGTTAAATGGCAAGTTTTTAAGGTCATCATGCAAACGATTATAAATATCAATAGACATGCAGTAAGTGCTATTTCCATATAAATTGGTCTTTTTAGCAGGCATGACGAGACGATTCGGATACCTGGTAATAAATTTACATACATCTTTATTTTTTTTAAAGAACTCTGAATGTGTTTTAACGAATAAGCAAACTTCATATATATATATGCATGGCACAGTCAAAAATTTAAGTTCCTTAAATAGAGGTCTACATGATGTCATGACATCCACATTACAAATTGCTCTGATGCACTGTTTTTGCGCTAAAAGTGCTCGCTTTGCATGACTCGAATTTCCCCAAAGTAATATGCCATACCGGAGAATGGAACAGATGTAACCATGGTAAGCCTGAATTGCACTATTTTTGGTGCTAACCTTAGTAAGCCTCCATAAAGCATATGCAAAAGAATTGATCTTGGAGCATAATTTGTTTATGTGCTCACTCCAAGAACATTTGTCATCAACAAGTATTCCTAGAAATTTCGTGTGATTTGATTCGGTTATAACGACGGATATATCGTCTGCGAATAGCGTGCAGTCAAATTCTGTTGTCATGGGCAGGTCATTAATATACAATATAAATAACAAGGGTCCCAAAATACTCCCCTGCGGTACACCAACACCATTTACTTTGACACTTGACTTAGAAGTTTGCACAATATTAGCAGAATCCATTTGAGTTACTTCCACAAACTGTACATTCGAATAATTAAAATAAGCACTCCTATGTTGAACGCGCTGCATCTAATTTAATAATCCATGAATCCATCCATACTGATATTATAAATGCGTAAGTAACTCTGTCTATTACCACATATTTCAGATTTTGTAACTTTTGATATCCTTTTACATAGACATAACCGTTTATCTTTTTTTCCTTAGGTTTTCTTTTTAACTTTACACCAAGCGTTATCTTCATAATGCATGATGTGTTTGTTTGATATAGGAACCCGGTGTGAAATTCTGTATGGACATAGTTTGAGCCCCAGGGCCTTCCCCGGCCGGGACATAGGCTACTTTACTTTTTATCCCAGAAAACCGCATACCTAAATCCCGCGGGAACGCCATTTTAACCGAATTCCACACGGATGAAGTCGCCGGCAAAACCTAGACCTAACGCGCGAATAAATAATAACGCGAAAATTTGTCTGTGCTGTTGTGTTTTCAAGCCCCTATATCTGGACGGATTTTGATGAAATAATATTGACCTATTGATTATAGGAAAATGTAGACTGTGTACTTTGCAAATACATATATGTATATGCGTATAAATTCCTAATCAAGTTTGTTACCATTTTACGACATCATGAAACAGCACGACATTGACGTGATAACGTCTTATAAATCGATGAACGCCAGCTGCCCGCACGAAATATCATGACGCAAAAGTAACGTTACGGTGCTAGCGAGGGCGCGAAACTAGCGATAGAGAGGCACAATCAGCCTAAGCGTGACGTTATCACGTAAAATTATCGTCCGTAAACCGACTTTATAGACAAATATTTTTTCATTACCAGTATGTCGTGCTCACCAAGCCATTTTTTTCTGAAATTCATAAAGTCTACGAAGTTCTACGAAATTCATAGGTATCAAAGAGCCAAAAAGGCATTGACCTATAATAAGTAATAACATATGGACGAACGGTGCCTAACAGAATATGTCAAAATATATGGAGCAAACTGACGTTAGAAAATACGTTCCAATATGTTAATAACGCCTCTTTATAACGAAGGCCAAACGGGTGCCCTAGCTGTTCGGGCAGCCGTTTTGACGAAGCCATTTTTCTCCGGCTGCTCGTGTATCCTTACTTACAATAGATCAATGCAAAAAGGGGTTTAAATATTTACTATCTACATTTCGATAGTGAATCGTCAACGTTATGGGTACTTTTTATCTCCCCGGGGTGTTAAATAGGTAAGGGACGAGGACACTTCAATCATACGCAGGGTTCATACAACAACTGATTTTATTCATCCAGCCGAGATGCATAGATGATGTACGAGTATGCATATAATATAAATATTTTTTCTGTTATATTTAGTTTTACATTGTTTGATATAATAAACTGGAGTAAAGTTGGATTAAAGGTCCGAGTTAGAGGTTACTTTGGAATTAAATTGTATCGAGCGAAGTTTCGTGAAACGTGTAAAAAAAGCTGTCAATGTAAGGATGATATAATCAAATATAACATTTTTTTCTTCATATTTTTAACTTTTAACGTTTCTTAGAAAAGTATGATCTTACATAAGCAATTTGACGTTGCTGGGTCAGAGAACGGCCTTAACAACAACGCAGTATTTTACCTAGAAGCCTCCAGTACAACCAGGGGGGTCCATCAAATATTTGGAGGTCCCTGATTGCGCAGGTCCAGATACATTCCCGGCAGAGCAATTTCGAGCGTGACTTTACTTAATATGAGTGACGGATACTTCATGTTTTCCTCGACACTGCTCAATTTCCGTCACCTCATTTTTATGATACACACATAATTGATTTATTACGACACTGTCCAATTTGTCCTCATTTATAATGGAAATAAATGTCGGTGTTAGAGACTCGGCTTGGATTAATGGTTTTATGTAGCAAAGCGAGATAGATTGATATGATACGAATAATACCAACTAATTCATCATATAAATTGTATGTGCTTTGACAACGTAACTACTACAGCCTATTTGCGTCCCACTGCTGGGCACAGGCCTCGTCTCATCACGAGAGGGTTTGGGCTATAGTCCCCACGCGGGCCCAGTGCGGATTGGGGACTTCACACACATCTTTGAATTATTTCGCAGTTGCGTGCAGGTTTCCTCACGATGTTTTCCTTCACCGAAAAGCATAGCGGTTAATTCAAATTGAATTTCGCACATAAGTAAACTTAGAGGTGCGAGTCGGAATCGAACCCCCGACCCTCTGCATGAGAGGCGGTAGGTCGAACCACTAGGCCACCACGGCTTCGATTTGACAACGTAAAGTACATATAATTTATTTCAATAGAAATTCATGGCTCACCTAATTATTTAGACGTGATAACGTCTTATAAATTGACTAGCTATTCCCCGCAACTTCGTATGCGCAGAAATAATAAAAAGTAAAATCCCGATTTTTCCCGTTCCCGTGGGAATTTTGCAAAATCCTTTCTTAGCGGATGCCTACGTCATAACATCTACCTGCATGCTAAATTTCAGCCCGATCCGTTCAGTGGTTTGGGCTGTGCGTTGATAGATCACTATGTCAGTCAGTCAGTCACCTTTGAGTTTTATATATTTAGATGAACGCCCACAAAAAACATGACGCAATAGTAGCGTTGTATCGTTATGTAGCGTTATAACGATACGTGACGTTATCACGTAGGTACCTATAAAATTATCGTCCGTAAACCGACTTTATAAACATAACATACGTGGTAGGTCCCATAATTATCTGGCCTAAGTAAGATGTAGTTATGAAAATGAAATAAAACTATGGTTACTTTTCAATATAGTCTCCTTTAATATTAATGCACTTTTGACATCTGCGAACCAACATTTCTAGACCATTATAATAGTACTCTGAATTTTTGTCCTCGAAATGCCCTAAAACAGCCGTCTCCAGCTCTTCGTCGTTAGAAAACTTTTTTCCTCTTAAGTCCCGTTTCAAATTGGGGAATAAAAAATAGTCACTCGGGGCCATGTCCGGACTATACGGCGGATGGTCGAGCTCAGTGAACCCACACTCGCATACCGCAGCCTTGGCAATTGCAGCCGTATGAACAGGAGAATTGTCATGAAGCAACAACAGTCCTTTTGCTAGCTTGCCTCTTCGTTTTTCTTTGATGATAGCCCGCAGTTTACGAATAAGGGACGCATAATACTCGCCGTTTATAACGGTATTACGTTCCTTAAAATCTACCATCAGGATACCCTTACAATTTCAGAAAATGGTGCACATTAGTTTTTTTCCCGATTGCTGCACCTTCGCTTTCGTGGGCGGCCTCTCGTTCCTAAAGCGCCACTCCATCGACTAGCGTTTGCTCTCAGGATCATAATAGAGAACCATTGTTTCGTCCCCTGTAACCAGTCGCTCAATTATGGGTTTATGGTTATCGCCACAAAGGTCCAAAAATTCGGAAGCACATCGAACTCGTTCTTCTTTTTGCACTGCTGACAGAAGTTTTGGCACCCATCTTGCACTTACTATACTCATGTGAAGGTGGTCATGGATGGCACGATGGACGGAGGTTTTAGATAGACCAAGTCTTGCTGCTATTTCCCTTATCTTCAATCGGCGATCATTTAAAACTTCTTCTTGGATGAGGGTTATTGTTTCCGCAGTCAGTACCTCGATGGGTCGACCATCGTGGCCCAAGTCTTCAACACTCTCACGTCCAAGACGAAACTCTTTTACCCAGTTTTTGACTGTGATGTAGGAAGGCGAAGAGTTCCCGTATACACCATCCAAGCGGTCTTTAATTTGGACGGGACTTAAACCTTCTTTGTACAAGAACTTAATGACGCTCCGATACTCATATTTTGACATTTTGAATATTCACACGACACTCGTCAATCAAATTGCTCTAAATCTGAAAATAATGCAAACAAATTTTGCAGTTGTTTGTTTATTAAATGCCAATGAGATGCTCGATCAATCGAAGCCAAACTTGTCGTGACAAGTAGCCTAGAACTATGTCAGGCCAGATCATTATGGGACAGCCTGGTATATCAAACGAAAACAAAGTTGGGAATGTAATAAATACTATCCATACTAATTTTATAAATGTGAATCTCCTTCTTTCACATCTAAAGCAGAGCGATGAATGAACATGATTTTTTTGTGTGGTAAAAAATGTCGTGATGATGCGGGAACGCCGAATTCCATGCGGGCGAAGTCGCGGGCAGAAGCTAGTGTTAAATGTACATTTACCCACACCCAGACTACAAAATGAAGGATAAAATTGATTCTCCTTTTTTAGAATAATCTTGACCCTGTAACAAAAAAGTAGTAATTGTTTAAAATTTTCAATTTTCTCTTAATTTAAATTTTATCATTCTTTGAACACGAAGCACGAAGCAGTATCAATAAGCCCCATCGGTAGGTTGTCGTACGAATTGGGAGACGACACTTTAATTAGCTACTGGATGGATGTGCCCCCTTCATCCCTCCCATCCCACCCTAATTCTGTCGATAATTAGATACATTAACCAACGCGTTTAACTCTTCAACTTGAGCACAACCAAATAAAAACTGCGTATCTGACTTCACTTTTATCGTATGGAAAGTTTTACCATCACTTATGTACGAAACACAACTGTAAAATATTGCTACAATTGGCAAGTGCCTACTTGGCGCTACGGTTGTTGCTAAGTAGCAGTAGCAACACCCGTAGCGTCCGTAGCGGGATGAATGGCCGCCTACGCTACGCCTACGCGCTACGAGCCACATCAAGTGCTACGACCCCCCCTCCCCCCCACCCCAACCCCCAAGCACGTGATTCATTCCATTACAGCTCAGAAATTCAGAAAACCAATCAACTGGGTGTAACAGTGGGATTTAGTTGATTAATGGCATATTAATGAGTGGGTATAATGAAATTGAAACTGTTTTTTGCGGTTTTTATTGTTTAGTACATTACATACTTACTTTTAAGACGACGCATCGGAAATAAAGGTTTTTTTCTCATCAATATTGGTACTTAAGAAAAAAAATATTATAGTATTGTCTACTCTCTACATTATGGTTTAATTTAGAGGGCAAGTTTAGTACGAAAGTCTGCAGAAGAAGTCGCGGATAAAAGCTCGTGTTTTATAGTTTTTTCAATTAAACGTCTAAAAATGATTTGTCACTTACGTCCTTTCAAGATGAGCTAACGCCGCGGTATCGATGGAAACGCGAAGGGACTCGTATGGGCTGAATGCAAATCATAGTTCGTGTGCTTATTGTTTGTTTTGTTTTTTTTTTATCTTTTGCTAACCGTGACAGGATTATGAAAGATGGCTTACATTTGGTAGATTTTATAAGTAGCATCTCTATAACACCATTAGGCTACGTTTCCACGAATTGAGGATGCGTATAGCAACGCTTTGGAACTGTGTGCGTGGTGTGTGTGCCAAAATGTAGTATAGGTACCTATTGGTTCATAACAAACAATCTCTCGCCACGCATCCTCGCTCTCTGGCGGAAACGCACCTTTAATAAGTCATTGACACATTTTAGAAACCTGACTGTTATATAAAATCGTGTTATATTTTTGGATAAGGCTATTAGTAGGTTTATTATTTTTTGATGGCTGTTATCGGATGATGTCGTGAAGCACGCATTACCTATTTAGCCGAGTTTAAAAAGCGATATGCCAGTTTATTTGCGGATAGCGTGATGGTAATGATATTCCCTAAGTTTCGCGCCAGCGTGATCCGAACAAAGTTAATTAGTTTTGTGTATTACCAACTTACACGTTCTATCGCTGCTGGCGCCACTGTCACCGTTTTATGAAATTAATGTACAGGGAATGTAGTTCCAGGTTTAACCAACTGCATTGATAAAGTTGTTATGTGGCGAAACTTATACGGTAATTTGTAGATTTTAGGTAATGTAAAGTAAGTAGTTCTTAATGAGATTGAAATTGTGTATATCATTTTGTCTTAAGTGCTTTGTTGTTATGGATTGCGTGAAGGTTGATATACGTTAGTACAGAGATGATGGATGATAAGGAGGCAATGAAAGAGGGAAACATGCTGTACGTAGGCGTAGAGCTCGTGTAAGTGACGTTATCGACGTGTTTTACGACCCAACGGAGGGCGATGACGTCGAAGATTAGCAATTTTATATTTTTCAACCTTAAGTAGTTGGAAGATATTTATCAGTTCAAAAACCTACTCAGACGACAGGTAAAATAAAAATATAAAATAAAGATATGATATGGGCACATTTTTAAATATAAACAACATTTATTTTTATTTTTAGATCTTCCTCTTCAAACTTCGGCGGAAGAGATTTTTTAGGCATAATTTTGTATAAAAATTCCACTACGAGCAAGTATTTTTATTTATTATATAAAACAATAATGCATAATCATTTTTCTTAATTCAGTTAAAAATAACGTGAAAAAAAATTACCTTTAAATTTGAAAATACTCTCGCCATATGTTTTACAATACCTTACATAAGTAGTAATTACAATATCTACATGTTTTTTCAAAATAACTAACTCACTTACGATGTCTTCTTCGAACACAACCTTCAAATTTTTCTATTACTTCACTTGAAATTTCAAGGTGAAGGTTCCAGGATCGCAATAAGCAACGAGTCGAGCGCTCCAGCCACAGAGAGCGAGGCTTGCGCGGCTAGAAGGCCGGAGGTCAGGCGCATCATCAATCTTGTCAGATTTCCGGCGCGCCTAACTAGTTTATCTCGCGGCCCTGCCCGGATTACGACCTCCCTGCAAACATATGGAAATTCCAAAAACTCCTCGGTAAAATTGCTAGGTTTTATTTACTGCCACTTACACCGGGTTCCTATATCCAAAAAGCGCCTCGTTTTGTCTACGAATGGTTCAAATTTGAAAAAAAAATACCATGAGCTTTTCGGTGAAGGAAAACATCGTGAGGAAACCTGCACGCATCTGCGAAGTAATTCAAAGATGTGTGTGAAGTCCCCAATCCGCACTGGGCCCGCGTGGGGACTATAGCCCAAACCCTCTCATGATGAGGGGAGGCCTGTGCCTAGCAGTGGGTCGCAAATAGGCTGTAGTAGTAGTAGTAGCCAAAACGAGGCGTTTTGTGGATATATATGACCGCGCCTTAGTGGACTTAATGAGTAATGTTTTTAAGAGCTTTGTAAAGGTTAGAAAAGCGACGACCACGTGTCAAATAAATATGGATGGTTAAATAACAGTCCCACTAGCTATTACCCGGGACTTCGTCCGCGTGGAATTCGTTTATATAGCGTTCCCGCGGAAACTATGCGTTTTCCCGGATAAAAGCCTATGCCAGCAGCTATCCAGCGGTTTAAGCGTGAAGAGGTAACAGACAGACAGACAGAGTGGTTTTCGAATTTAAAATATTAATATCACCGTCATAAATTAATCCAAATATCCTAGGGTTTTTAGTTCACATTGTTACCCAAATTAGGTTGCAAACATGTGTAAAATAGAAGGCTGCCTCCAGACAGATAAATTGTAGGTAGCTTTTTATTCCACGTCACTTTAGACTAGAGAGAGGTCCATTTACTTAATCTGTGTTAAGTTAAAAAAAGCAAACTCATCCAAGTTCATTTCGAGGATTCATGATTTTATATCACACGGTCATAAATTATCCAAAATGTCACAAAATCGTACAAGGGACTCAAATTAAGCGCTGAAAACTTTCTCTTATTTAAAAGTGAATCTTTATCAAGATGAATCGAGGATACTGTCCTAGGTACTAAAGAATTAATTTTGCCACCGTTTTTAAAGGATTGTCAATATAAAAAAGTATTCCGAATCCCCACATAAATTCTAAAAGTGCTAAGAAGCACCCAAAAAAGGTACATTAAACAGATCACCACTTTCAAGTTACAACAAGGCACGCGCAACATGACATTACGCTTGGCGATAGGCGAAAGAAGTAATAACTGAAGATGTATTTTCACGAATGTTTTATCCGCGGTGAACTATATGTAACGTCCTTCCCGTTTCTCACAACAGGGTCTCCCAAAGTTCAAAGGTCAGCATTAAAGCGATCACGCTGGGTCATAGCTTACGTTTATCCCTGGAATTTAAACGAAATACCCTATATTTTAGTTTCTTATGAATTTAATTTAACGGACCCAAAGCGTACCTGGTCTTTAAAAAATGTAGTTTTTCAGTTAAAAGCCTTGCAATTTTTCACGTGTTATATACATTTGTTCTCCCTGATCAAGGCTCTACCAGTGTTGCTGGTCTCTTTCTGAGTATCGATTGATAATAATAAACTCATAGTTGCTCAAGTGCGAAGAAATTCAAAGATATGTGTGAAGTCTCCAATTCGCGCTGGGCCCGCGTGGGGACTAGAGCCCAAACCCTCTCGTGGTGAGAGGAGGCCTGTGCCCAGCAGTTGGACGCAAATAGGCTGTAGTAGTAGTAGTTGCCCAACGATTTGACCTCTCCTCTCATCCGGTTCAAATTTCGCGAGTTCAACCTCGACTCGCACTAAGCTTTTTCATGACTCATGGACAAAGTTTAATTTAATTTAATTGAAGCAACCTTAAGCTAAGGACTGTGCACTGAACTTGTATGGCACTGAAATACCTTAATGCCACCACGGTATTCCATCTTAGGCCTCAGGGTAGGCAACGCATTCGGGATCTTACGGTTTCTTAATGGGGAATCATAGGATTTCGGTGTCCATGGGCCGCAGTTGACCACTTACCATCATGACGTGAGCTGTGCGCTCGTTTGCCTATACCAATGACATGAAAAATGGTATAGCATGAAATGAAATATTTTCATAGCAGACATTTAATTTTTTCAAAAATCCAACCGTCCAGTCGATAAATGTTTGTGAATTCTTGTACAGTCGAGTTCACTAATATGTGTACACTTTTGGACCTTATTACAACGTGGTAAGGTGCAAAAGTGTGTATATATTGGCGAACTCGACTGTACCCACTCCCCGTCCCTCACTAGATTGTACCCAATGGGTTTTAAATCCGTTGACTTACCTACTTAATTACCATACCTACTTACGATTATCTACTTCGTTAAGTAGGCCTAGCTAGATTGATTTGTCGCTCCCGTAAACCGCAATATTCCAATTTTCGTCCAAATCGTTAGAGCCGTTTCTGAGAACGCTTGGATAAATAAATATATAGAAGACTGACTCTGCCCGCGACTTCGCCCGCGTGGAATTCGGTTATCGCGTTCGCACGGGAACTATGTTTTTTTTGGGATGAAAAGTAGCTTGAAATGTCCTTTCCCGGGACCCCAACTATCTCCATGCCAAATTTCATCTTAATCGGCCCAGCGGTTGAAGCGTGATGAGGTAAGTAACAGACAGACAGACAGACTGAGTTCATAGCATTCATATTATTAATTTATATTATTAGTATGGATATGGATTAGCGCGTTTAAATATAAGATTTTGTTGTTAAGAAAGTTCAACGGCAAATATATTACTTTAAGCGAAGCGATCCCTGATAGTCCAACAGTAATTAAGAAATAGTTAGAAATACTTAGTTAAGTTACGACTCTTTTACCTATACTGAATCGACTTAAAAATAATTAACGGTCCATTTCCGTCCAACCGTCACTTTTTACCGGCAGACAAATAACAAGTTAATACACCGAAATTGCTCGCAGGACTGATGGCCGATGGGGCAAGAAAGTCCTGGAGTGGCGAGCTGTCGGTAGGCCTCCAACAAGATGGAGTGACGACCTTGTAAAGGTCGCGGGAACGCGGTGGATGCGAGTGGCACAGGACCGGTCTGAGTGGCGCGCCTTGGGGGAGGCCTATGTCCAGCAGTGGACGTCTATCGGCTGAAATGATGATGATGATGACACCGAAAACCAATGTCCAAGCGATTGTGATTTCAAGAAAACAACCAAAGTGCCTTTATATTCCGCCCACGACGAAATAAGGTACTTTATAAAAATATCCAGCCGGTTCGCAGAATGAACTTTGTTATTATTTCGTTATTTAATAAATGTCGATTGTTTAAATATAGCCCTTTGTTATTTCATTGCCTACGCCTACTGTGCCCACGCGTTTTTTAGTATATTTTATGAAAGTATCATTTTTCTGCGTAAGTAGTTGCATAAAAATACTGTATTTATTTTGGCTAATTAAGTATAGGGGTAGTTCGATAGTTTGCAAAATCCTTTATCGATGCTTGATGCAGACATCTCCTACTCGCTACTCACTACTATCGATAGTTTAGTCCATAAAGTTAAATATATTCGCTATACTAGTATATTTCATGTATGTGAATTAACAGGACACTTTTTTACGTACCTAATATAATAATACCTACCATCAAAAAAGATAGAATAAGTTTGCTTTTGTGTTGCAAATTTTAAGTAACTCCATTAATTTCGAAATGCTCAATAGTATCTATACAATTACCAGCCACACATAACCTTAGATCCAATACGAGTTCTAAATATCAACGAAGGAAGAAATTGAACGACTTTCAGAATCTTTGAACATGGTTGCTATAAATGCTGCTCATATTTAAGAGCATAATTAAGCAACGAAATTAAAATACTCATAAGTAGGTACAGTAATGTCGAGTGCGGCCGGGCCTAAATATGCCGGAGACTTTAAGCGTGTTCAGTGAGAACGGCGTAAGCGCTTCGGTTCAGCGACAGAGATGAGCGTTTTACTAATAAGTACTCGTACATTGCGTGTGATAGCAACTGACGGCTATAAGGCGAGCGTGACTATCTCGCAATGTATTAGGTACGGAATCCCGTTGCCGTCTAAGCTGTTTCTGTGTGCGGGGATGGCTCAATCAGAGCGTCAAAACAAGGGAATGGGTGCCTTGGGGCTCGTATGACATAATGTGACGAATAGCGCTCAAACCCCTCTAATTTAATACTTGGAGCCTTATGACGAGTAAACTAACGCCGGCATCCATCACCACTAACAACGTTATGGCGCCGCCTGAGAGCTGTCGGGCCGTTTTATTAACTGTTCTAAGTCACTCGTTTATTTGCCGGGTTTTAGTTTTCAGTGTTCATTTTTATTCTTGCACGAACAATGCTCATTACGGAAGAGAAAGGTAGTAACGTGTTATTAGGTATTGTGATATTGAAAACCTTGTTAGCTATGCTAGACGTAAATAAGTACCTACAATATATCCACACATTAAAACAATTCTCCTAACGTACGAGTATCAATCTTCTTTACAGAATTTATCTTCTACTACTATATTCTACTAACGATATATCAAAGATACTCGTAACATTGAAACGGAATCGATATTATTCGTTTAAGTATGTAGACGAGTCTCCGCGCCCACCGCTCTATAGTTATAGTTAAGTACATAATCCTTCAGACGTCACGAAAAACGAATGAAAATCGGATTAACTTCAAATCTAGACGGCTTTAAAGAAATGATTGATACAGAGTAGTTAGCCCTGAAATGAGTGGGCAGCAATATTCCCGTTTCAACCCTTCGCTTCCTGACAGCCGGCCCTGGGAGAGCGACTACAAAACTTCGCTCGCGAGGGAGCGCTCAAATCGTTTTACTTTGCCGCCAATTCATCAGCCAACGCGGATGTTTTTGGACAAAAACACAAACTGAATCATTAAGCAGTTTTTCCGGCTATAAATCTTACTAATCCATTTAATTAAATCGCTTAACTTCATAGCGTGAAAAAATGAAAATCCGTGGGAGAAATGTCATAATTCTTTTACGTTGAAGTTAATATGGATTAAAAGGATTTATTAAACGTAACATGTAAAGTCCATTTTTCCCCGCAATTTAAAACGAGTAAATCCTTCTTGGATGTTTTTTTACGATGATCCTAGTAACCTTTCCAGCCAGTAGCACGTAGTTTCGGTAAACTTTAAACTCGCATTTTACAGCTCTCGGCCAACATTTAACGCAAGTAGGTCAAGCCAAACTAGAAAGAGTGTTCTTCAATTAAATTTAGACGAATAACTTTTCTCACACGGAATACGTTCGTTTTTATAACTGACTAGCTTCGTCGGCATTTAATTTCGAGTCATTGAGTTTCCCTATTACCAACAAACGATCAATCAAATCTTTTCTCGTTATAATATTAGTTAAGATATGGGTACAAGGGGAGGAGAAGTGGGAAATATAATATTGAGTAGGTATTCATGGCAAAAAAATACGAAGTTTCTCCACAAAAGCAAAGTAAATTATAAAATTCCAACGAAGCTACATTGAAATGTCAACTTTGCTCATAAAATGAAAACGAAGCCGGTATCAGTGTAAAGGCAGTGGAGGTAAATGTTTACGTAAGTAAGTGCTAAATCCTCTTAAATGAAGTCACTCCCGTTTACGACGCGTTCGCACGAACGTCATGTGGACTAATGTGAATGAACTTTATCTTTATCGTGTACAGTCAACTACTTTAATACTTGTATATGGGCAATTTTTACCTATACTGCTGCTAGGTTTGTACAATCAACGTCAACGCAAAAAAAAACAATAGACATTTTCAGTTCTGTGAATATTACTAGAGACTAGCTAATTACATACTTTTGCTAAGTTCCGGTCAAAAAATAGACTTTAAGGAAGCAATTTTAGGTACTATTATCATATTTTTGTAAAGATGACATAATGAGCTGCAATTTATGTAAATCCGAAATCTCAGGTCCTTTGGTTGCGGAGATAGAGCTTGTTGAAGATGGTCAACTTTTTCATACTTTTTTTATCAATACAGGATATTCTACCCATATTTTGTCCTTTATTTTTATATAAATGGTCGTTGTGTTAGACGGCAAAATGATGGGTAAACTTTTTTCTTTATGCTTTTAGCTATGCAATACAAGTTTCACGATAATCGGTTCACTGGGACCGGGTTCCGAGGTTTTATCAATTTTGCGTCTTACGTTACTCTAACTAGCATCATTTTATGAGATATCAGAGCTGCAGTATGCAGTGACATTTACCAAAGTGCCACGCGACCGGCCGGCGCACGGAGTCATGCTAGCTAGAGTCGTCTGAACATAAAAATGAATAAAACTTAAATATGTAGTAAAATTGCCTACCTATGTACCTAAAATAAACTAAGCTTTTTATTTATAGAAATTAATCTAATTTTAAAGAGTAAATTTAAGTATTTAGGTATATCTTTTGGTATGTATGTGTTTAGGCGTAAATGAGTATACATATACCCGTGTGTGTGTATGTGTGTGTGTGTGTGTGTGTGTGTGTGTGTGTGTGTGTGTGAGTGAGTGTATATGTGTGTGTTTGTGTGTGAGAAGAGATAGAGAGAGAGAGTCTATTATGTGCTCAAGGTATACATAATTGTTATTTTTAATAGCTAAGTCGTAATTGTAAGTACATGGTTATTTATCATAATTGCATGTTTAGGTAATTTTGTTTAGAAATTGTATAAACCATTATTTCTGTTAACTCGTAGTTTAAGTCTAATATCCAATTACTCAAGGTTTGTTTGCACTTATCTATAAAGAAGAAAAGATAAATTACCTACATAGGTAGGTAATTTATCTTTTCTAATTCTTCGGAAAACTAATTCGAAGACTGCCTCTGTTTTATATGGAACAACATAATGAGTCACAAGTACGATTAGTATCGTCGCCAACTCGTGATTGAGTTATCTATCCGATGAGAATTATTTAATTATTAAACTAAGCCGTTACCTGCAACTTCGTCCGCGTAGACTTTGAATTTTTCTCGGTAAATGACTATTTCATGATACATACACAATACACATGATTATAAAGGTCCTCCTATAAATATCCTCATTTCCAACAAAATTTCATCAAAATCGGTCCTGCCGTTTTGAAGTGTAGGAACAACTTCACATTAATACGAGTACCTTTTAGTATCGAAGTATGAATTGTAGAGGTTTTTCTCGAAATGGGATTGTTGCGTAATCCATATGGTACCATAAAAGAAGTACTTAGGGCTGATTTTTCAATCGTCTTCTTTTCTTAAACTGCCTGGAACGATTTAGATGTTTGGTATGGAGGTAGTACCCAGGTGGTAAGTCCCCAATCCGCACTGGGCCCACGTGGGGACTATAGCCCAAACCCTCTCGTGATGAGAGGCCTGTGCCCAGCAGTGGGACGCAAATAGGCTGTAGTAGTAGTAGTATGGAGGTAGTCCCGGGAATGGACATGGGCTACTTTTTAATCCGAAAAACGCATAGTTCCCGCGGAAGCGCGATAGCCGAATTCCACGCGTGCGAAGACGCGGGCAGAAGCTAGTTTAATATAAAAGTCATCTGTTACAAACAATCTGATCCCGTGGGATTATAAAAAGGCTATCCGTGTCAGATAGAGTGCTTGTAATAATCAATTGCCATCAACCAGCTTCATTTACGATACGCCTACATCTCCGGGAATGCTGGGATGGGGGGGGGGGGGGAATTCGTCATCACTCCTCGTTCATTGAATGACTTAGGGATAGATAGATAGATAACTTAGATAAGTCGTTTATTTGCCTGTTGCAAATGCACATATGTATCTAGTTTACATAAATATTACACGCACAACTTAGATTTAAAACAGATAACAGACTCATGGAAACAACATCTACAAATTAGTTCGTCCTAATACTACACAACTACGCGATCTTAGCAAGTTCGCGTGAATCTTACAAAAAAGTTAAACTAGCAAATCTTGTATTAAGAGGTACATAAGGTAAAACGCCATACACTTGAAACTTTTTAGCTTAGTCGAATGTTTTTCACCGATAGCGACCGAATGGTAAGCCATACAAGAAAGAACGTGATAAGGATCGAAACTGACTAGTAATAGTACATTACAGACCTAGGGTGGTAAATTCGTAAATGTCCCAGATCGCAGGTTTCTGTGGCCCGAACCGAAGGTGAGGGCCATAAATATGCGAACTGGGGCTTTACCGCCCGTGGTTTGTCAAAAGTTTTACGTCTTGCCTTGGCCAAGAAGTGAGATTTTCTCTCCGCGTAGCGGGCAGAAAATCCCACTTTATGGCCAAGGGTGATGTAAATCATATTTAAAGTAAATTCTAATTTAGCTTAGCTTCCTCGATAAAGGAAGTAAAAAGTATTAAAAAAGCTCAAGGGAAAATGTCTTTATTTACAAACGGAGTATTACTCAACCCGGTTGGTAATCTTTTTCAGCCATTTGGGCTTACAGCTACAATATTCAAATGTTTAGGAAGACCTCGAAAGAGAGAGTAACTGGGCGACCCAGCTTTGCTCGAACAAAAATAGCTAAGAATGAGTTTTCCCAGAAACTGAGACCTAGCTGGATCGATTTTTCAACTCCGTAAAGCCCTATTAGGTAGACGTCGACTTGCGGAAAACCTGCCTGCGCAAACCTATATCTATACCCAAACCCTATTAGGTATGAGTTATGTTCCAAATTTCGTCCAAATCTTTCAAGAGCCTATTTATGCCCCACTTTTGGGCGCGGTTCTCCACTCATCACGAAAGGGTACAGTGGGGGGCCCCGGTGCGATTGGGGACTTCACACATATCCTTGAATTACATCGAATTTGGTCAATAATGTGCAATAATAATATTGATAGTTTAATAACGATGGTATGTACCTACTCAACATTAACGTAACAAAATACGTAGAAAATAATACAATTTAGAAAGAAACACGTACGGTGGCGGAAAAATCCAGAGCTAATCTGATACCGAAGCCACAGTGCGCCGCTTGCCGTAGAATAATTATACAGGTAACTAGGAAAATATTCAGAAACTACCGAACAGATTTTTAGAAAAAATTGTCAATCTGGGTTTCCTAAAAAAACACTCACCAGATGGTGCATTGAGGCGATAACGGGTCCAAATAGCTGTCAAACTGTACGACTCTACCTATTATTTGTTATTTAAGGCCATTCCTATCTGAAAATTACAGTATTAGGTACATGTTATTTTTTCAATATTTCACATATCTGATCATTTTATAGTGGTTATTTTTAAGATGTTAGTGCTTTGTATGTTTTTCTTTCTATTGTGACAAATACATTCGTATTTGATTTTAGGTTTTTCAGTTATTAATTTTGATATTTATGCCATAAAAATAAATCGATTACCTACCTGTCACGAGCGTACCGCGGGCCATCGTAAAAATCGATGATTCACGTATCAATATGAACTAAAAGGTTAACCTACTGCTCCTTGACAATGTTGGGGTAAGAGCGCCGGGCGCGGCTTGTTGTCGGGAATGTCGGCTATTGTGAACGATCCGAAGCGTTCGCCTCTCCTCCAATTCACATCAAGTATATTCCTTATCTCTTATCCCGACTACTATTTCACCTTTCTGAGTGAAAGGGTGGGAGATAAAAATTGACTTATAAGTTATTTATAATGATTGCAGTGGAAGTGGACACTGTTATTATTTTAGTAGAAAAACATTACAAGATCGATCGATGTCTATCGAAGTGACTGTATGTATGAATGACAAGTTTTTATTTGATAAAATTGTACTTACGTAGGTTGTAGTGAATTTGATTTTGTAGTTGTTAAAGTGATGTAAGCTTTAAGAGTTTATAAAAAGATTTAAAATACACGTCGAACAATTTAAAACAGACAGTAGTTCTTTATTTCTTTACACAATTATGTTTAATTCTGTTTGTTTAAATTTAAATCCGAACGAAGCGCTGCGATCGGCCAATGGAATTGCATTAACGATGAGAGGGAATACAATTTTAACGTATGCACTGATTCCCGTAAAATAATCGGGTAAATTAACTTGCGTAATTAAGAATACTGTACATTATTAACTTTGCCGTTTTCAAAGGTAAATAGCACCATTTGGAGCTATAATATAATAGACCGGGAGATACTGACAGAGAATTTTTACCAGGCTGGCGACTCTACGTGGGTATAATTATACCCCTGTAGAGTCGCCAGCCTGGTACAAATAGTTCGGAATTCTCTGTCAGTATCTCCCGGTCTTAGCAGAAAGAAAAGTAAAGAACAACAATCCACATTTTTATATTTGGCGCGGACGAAGTCGCAGGACGTAACTATAGTTATCTCATAACACTGTACCTACCTGTTATATATTCGAGCAGCAAAGGAAATCCCACGCTTATGTCACACCCTTATTAGAATTTGCAAAGAAAACAAACAATTGAAACTGGCTTGAACAAGCCAAATCTGTAGGGTCGTCGGCAAGACGGCGGCCACTCGAGGGGAGAGCAGTTAGCACAAGTTGGGCCGTTATCGCGGCCCGTGGAGCACCCTCGCAGGCGCTACGTGCCTCGGACACTCGCCAACTTGCCGCCCAACTTGAAAAATGCGTGCTTTATAATATAAAGTTAAACACGAAGTATCTTTAATTGTTTGCAACACTCTTAAGTGACCTGCATCTGTTAAACATGTATTCAACTTAATTATGAATCAATATACATATGCAGGTAAATAAAACGCTTCCGTTACTAACGTACAGTCAAAACAGCGCACAGTCAAAACTACTGGTCGTAGAAAGATGAAATTTGGCATGTAGGTAGGAATGTTCGTACATTTCCCAAAGTCCCTCCGAGTACTACAATATGAGATATGAACATAGACGCCGCGACACTCGTAATCGACAAGTCTCGTGTAGTTTCGCCAAGAATGGAGAACGGGCTTAACATCTCAAATGCCGAAAATGATATAACACGTATGTTTTAGCATTCTCATAGCTTATATATATATATATCCAAATTCTATTTATTCTAGGTTATATTTTTAACACAAGGCAACCAAAGGCGTCTACAAGGCAATCAAATTAATGTCACACATTGAAGAGATATCCTATACATACATATTTAAATTAGCTCTCACTGAAAGACACTTGAATTAGGTACTTAATTCACCCAATTAGACGTTCCAAAACAATCCGTGATTTATGCTGAACAAACGGGACGCTGACTGATGAAAGGAGCAAAATTACACTTCAAATTTCCCTTGTTCTTAGGATCCGCCCACACTCTTAGGAGAGTTTAAGCACCTACCTAATGAAGGGTATATACTGCTTTGTCATTGAAATTACTCTATCCTGTAACAAAGTGAGGGACGCACATTAAATTACGTGCTGCCATCCATCACCTGTCGCAGCCCAAAATGTCATCAACCGCGTGTCGAAAATTGAAGCCTATCCATTACATTTTGGTGATGGTGTACTTGCGCTGCTCCACGGTATAATCGGGTGTATGGGAGCTTGCCTGCGACAGGTTAGGCCTTTTGCTAATTTGAAAATAGCTTGTATTAGCGTTCTTTGCCTTAGGGGAGGCCTATGTCCAGCGGTAGACATCTATCGGCGGCTGATGTGATGATGATGAAGCGTTCTTATCTATATAGGTACATATATAAGCAAAGAATTACGTGCTAGATTCTCATGACTTAGTGTCTCTATGACATGCTTTGACGACACACCAACTTTTTACCTCAGCAGCTGGAACAAGCAGACTTTAGGAAAAAGTGAGCAAAATCGTATTACATTTTCACTGAGTGAGGAAATCCATTTATCCCATCAGGGAAAGGCAAAGGCCTAAGCCATGCAGGCATTGAGATATTTTATGTTTAATGTTATGATCAATTTACTACCTATTCTAGATCTTACTCAGTAAAATACAAAGCAAATTAAAGTAAGTACCTGGAAAAATAAAGCGAAATTACAACCTTCTTAAAAAAAAATAGCTCCCGCATTTTTTCGCTATCGAAGTATGAAAGTTTGATAACTGCGAATGGTCATTTACACACGTCATTTTCATTTTATTTTTTATCTACGGATCTATGTAGTACTCTTATACTTCAATTCAAACTACCTCGATTTCACTAGCTCTCTTCCACTCATTTCCTTGGAAAGAAGTGGGAGATTGTCTAATTACGTAAATCTACTACTACTACTACTACAGCCTATTTGCGTCCCACTGCTGGGCACAGGCCTCCTCTCATCACGAGAGGGTTGGGCTATAGTCCCCACGCGGGCCCAGTGCGGATTGGGGACTTCACACACATCTTTGAATTAATTCGCAGATGCATGCAGGTTTCCTCACGATGTTTTCCTTCACCGAAAAGCACAGTGGTTAATTCAAATTGAATTTCGCACATAAGTAAACTTAGAAGTGCGATCCGGAATCGAACCCCCGACCTTCTGCATGAGAGGCGGTAGGTCGAACCACTAGGCCACCACGGCGAATTACGTAAATCACAGTGAGAATTTATTTTTACAACAGTAACCCCAAAAAAACTAAACTAGAAAAGTTCGGACACGTCCGTGTATATTTTAGCTTCCAAACCTTACAACTTATAAAGTAAATGTAAATGATTTATCACTCCATTCCACCGTAGATCCGATAAAGGTAGGTAGGTACTTACATAATAAACAGAAAGCGATGGATACTGATCGTTTAAGGAAAAAGGCCTGAGGAATTGTTAACCATAATTTCTCATCTTCCTTATCCGATTTCTGTATCCAATTTAATTTAATAAGGGTATTGATTCCCAATTAGAGCATCATAAATCATTAAGAAATATTCTTCGATTAAAATTGTATTTTCATAGCAAAACTATTATAAGTAGGTACTCTAATTCTGAAGGTGCTCGTGGTGTTTACACTAATGGCACTTCGCCGCGCAGTGAAATAAATAAACTCATTTGTTTCGAACAGCACATTTGTTTTGTTCCAAATGGTCGTTATTCTTCGCCATTAAAACAATTGGTGGGATGCTTCGAATGATAAAAGTTTAAAGCAATTACTTGTCTCTGGAGCACAAACAAGGTGGTGAACGGGAGCAAGCATCCATCACGGCAGACGTGCGCTGCAGGTAATTGATACTCTTATTGACGTGACGCAGAAGCTGTGGAACTGGAAAAACTTATCTTATTTCTAAGGATATTGGGAAAATCATTTTTCTTTAAGAGCCCTACTGTATAATATGTATTACTAGCTTCTGCCCGCGACTTCGCCCGCGTGGAATTCGGTTATCGCGTTCCCGCGGGAACTATGCATTTTGCAGAATCGTGAAGAGGTTACAGACAGACAGAGTTACTTTCGCATTTAATAATATTAGTATGAAGAACTATTTAAAACGCTTCATTCATAAAGCAGTCCCAAGGCTACCAAGATCCACTACCAAGTCTCCCGACGCATCTCTGCGAGCTGAGACAGCCGTCAAACAACTAAACACACACTCTTTTTTAAGGATGTGACTACCTACCTAAACACATTTAAATAGTACGAGTAATTTGGAGGGGCGGGCCATGTTATCGTAGTACCTATATCTCTACTCTGATTAAGCAGTAGGTCACAAAAGCATACAGATTCCATTTACGTGCCATGTATGTACATTTCCATGCCAAATTCCATCAGGTCAGCTCCCTGAAGATGCTCGGCGAACTTTCATATTTTCGTTTTCAGGGCTGAATTGATCACGTACGGGCCTGGACTTGTGCCATTATTTGAATATTTCTGTTATTTCGTGTCTTCTTTTATTGTGTTCGTGATTTCTGAACGAAACCACTTTTCTGAAACGCTATGAAGACTAATCAAAAAAGTTTACATTTAACTTTTGTAAAAACCGTTGTTTACAAAAAAATATATGACTAAGTATGTACTCGTATTTCCGAATTCTAGATATTTTGTAGTGAATAAAAGGAAGTCGACAGTTCCAATAATAACCTTACCAAATTGGTTGGTGCTTATGTTTTATACTTAACTAGCTTCTACTCGCGACTTCGCCCGCGTGGAATTCGATTATCGCGTATTAACTATGCGTTTTTCCGGGATAAAAAATAACCTATGTCCCTTCCCGAGACTCCAACTATATATGCCAAATTTCATCCAAATCGGTCCAGCGGTTGAAGTGTGAAGAGGTAGCAGACAGACAGGCAGAGTTACTATCGCATTTATAATATTAATATGGATATAATAAAATAATAAATAATATATAATCCATATCCATACTAATATTATAAATGCGAAAGTAACTCTGTCTGTCTGTCTGACTGTCTGTCTGTCGGTTACCTCCTCACGCTTCGCGGGAACGCGATAACCGAATTACACGCTGGCGAAGTCGCGAGCAGAAGCTAATATATAATATAAATATATATTGTAATCCGGAGCTTCCGCTAGTGTTATTAGAGGATAATCTCTCGTTTTGGTACTTCGATTCCCGAACAGTTTCCTCGAACTCCTTGAAATTCAGAATAATTATGAGGGTAAAATTAAATTAACCCTATTTATCAAAAGAATAAATTTGCATCCCTCCCGATCTGGATCAACGTTGTTTTTAGAAATCCCTTAAAATATTGCTTTGTTCAGCGTAGGTATAAATATGTTTTTGGGAATAGGTTATGTATCGTACCTTCCCCTGAATTATCAAGTGACACTGTCATTTTCAGTAATATACATACTACATAATAGCTAAGTAATAATAGTACATTACAGACCTAGGGTGGTGAATTCGTAAATGTCCCAGATCGCAGGTTTCTGTGGCCCGAACCGAAGGTGAGGGCCATAAATATGCGATCTTGGGCTTTACGAATTACCGCACGTGGTTTGTCAAAAGTTTTACGTCTTGCCTTGGCCAGAAAGTGAGATTTTCTCTCCGCGTAGCGGGCAGAAAATCACACTTTACGGCCATGGGTGACGTAATAGATATTTAGAGACATGTCTATAGCAAGGCTATCATTAATGCTAAGTACCGGGCGACGAAGCCTGCTCGGTTGAAAAAAATAGAGTCAAAATGAGTTTCCCCAGTAATTAGACCAAGCTAGATCGAATTGTCGCCCGCCGCGTAAACCCATTCCAAATGTCCAAACATCGTTAGAGCCGTTTCTAAGATCGTTTATGTAAATAAATAAATACTAGCTTCTGCCCGCGACTTCGTCCGCGTCTAATTCGTTAAAAGTATTCCCGCGGAAACTGTACATTTTTTCGTGATATAAAGTAGCCTATATGTTGACCAGTGTTGTAAACTACCCCCATTCCAAATTTTGTTGCAATCTGTCCAGTAGTTTTCGAGTTAAATCCGGACATATATATATATATATATATATATATACAGTATTTTCTGTTTCGATTTCTAAAAATCGTTATTTTGTGTTCAGTATCATTTATATATAATCCCCTCGACTTGATAGTTTATTTTAATTTTCAAGTTTCAGACGCGACTTCTTCTAAAGACTTATTATTAGTATAGACAGGCAGATAGCTCGTTTATAATTTAAAATAATGATTTAGTAACATGATTGTAACTGTGTTACCTAACTTTTAGAAACTAACAAGCTCTGTTATTATTTCCGTGGTGCATCGCCTAGTAACATTGTCTTTAGTTTTAACTAAAATATAAACGCTGTGACGAACTTTATAACGAATGTTTGCTGTTTGGACTAGATTCTGCGACAGCGGTGTCGTGGGACTAGCTAATTTACGAATATATCTTCTATTAAACCTTTACTGGACGAGTTATTGCTCTGCCAAACCTGGGTACCTACCCTTGCTTGTTTTAAAGAGGTAAGCACGCCAATTAGGTAAATGACACATGGTGATACTCGATGTAGGTACTCTCAAAGTATTCATGCTAGCTATGTATTTAATATAGCTTAAGTCCGCCTGTTGTTTACCTGTAAACTATGTATCCATTTTGTTTTTTTTCTGCGTTGTTTTATGGTGTTCAATAAAGAGTAAGATAGTTGTTGTTGTCTTTACAACATAAATGATACCTATTTATTGAACTATCTCTCTAGGAATATCAACAACATTTATTATAATTATAACACGGGAATAGAACACAATGAACACAATATATGCATGTGCAGTTCGCTCAGAACTTCCGAGACCTTTTAATATCGTCGTACCTACTGGCTAATTCCTTAAGAAATTACAAATGTTATTCGCGCTATACATACATATATACAATGGTTTCTCGGACCGTCGGTGTGATTTAGACGCGGAACGGGCTCGAGACATGAATTCAAATCGACGCAGACTCAATACAAGCCTCGGGTGCGGAATTGAACAATATCCTCATATTTCAGATCCTTTGCCTTGAATATTTCACAGTGATGCTCTATGTGTTTAGGGTATCTAGAATAAGATAAAAGCATTGTATCATCAGTTTCAAATCAACGTACTTTAAAGCCGAACTAGGGGCTGTGTTAAATGAAAATGTCGTATATTATTTCGATTGGGAATATTAGCCCCAAACTTGGTGAACCTCGTACGTACCTAGTGGGTGCCAGATAGCGGTATAAAATATCAAGCATCCATATATAACTGGCTCGAGTACAAACATTGGTGCTCATCACGCAAAGTTTACCCCTGGCGGCTTAAAATGAAGTTCTCATTGTCATTGGACATTTTAACTTCATCTTCAACGAGCTTATGTTTCTTTTTTCCAGACTAAGAACTTTTTGCATTACGGCATGGCATGTCACTTTCGCGTGAGACGAGAAAACACTGTCTACAAACTTTTCTAATTTTCATAAAAAAAAACTAATTGTAATAATAATAAGCCATAATGATAAGAACGCTGCACGCTGGAACATTTTTCCAAGTTTAGTTCCAAGTGTAGTTTAGGCAATGGGCGATGAAAAATGCAAGATTGTTGAACATGATCGTCGGATGGATAAAAGGGCCTATATTCGAAGTCTTTAAATAGAGATCTCGCTCTTCCCTATAGGCTCGCTGACGCGTCGCGTGAACTTTAAGCAACTAGATTTAAAGTTCAACTTGACAAGTGAGCGATCCTATAGGGAAAAGCGAAATCCCTGTTTAAGACTTCGCATAGAGCCCAAGATCCCTACGGGAGGGACGCAAACAACCTGTCGGTCGGATCATTAGTTCGGGGGCTCTATTCGAAACGGTACATAGGAATAGCGAGCGTCCTTATCCCTTAACAAAAATAATAAACTTTCTACCTATTTAACGACTGACTCTTGTAAATAAGCCTAAGGAGGCTTCAGCAAGCGTAAAATAATTGTAATAGTAATAAGATTTATTTTTATTTTTGAATAAATAATGAAAAAAAACAACCTAGTAAATCAGTGTTATACTATCACATCAGGATACACCATCTCCCTATTTAGCGAGATAGTATTTTACTGATTTACCTATCTCTATTTCTATATCAGAAAATGTAGTCTTATTTAGGGATAGGGACGCTCACTGTCCCTATGTACCGTTTCGAATAGACCCCAGGATATGGTGGTCCAGAAACCGGACCAACTTGTTTGCTTGCTTGTTCATACTCAATGAGATTTTATAGCGAGCGAGAATAACGAAACACTGTTTTTTACTAAACTTTCTTACTAGCTACTTGTGAATC
Organism: Aethes cnicana; assembly: GCA_963971205.1. Classification (NCBI taxonomy): domain Eukaryota; kingdom Metazoa; phylum Arthropoda; class Insecta; order Lepidoptera; family Tortricidae; genus Aethes; species Aethes cnicana. Next base: position 8,963,908 of record OZ020278.1, on the reverse strand, counting down.
TATACCATAAAATTATATTTGAAAAGCGTACTTATTTCATACTTTCAAAAACTTTTTTAGATATGTTGTCTGTCACCATCACCAGGCATCTCATGAATTATGATAATAACAGTTGAAATTTTCACAGATGATGTATTTATGTTGCCGCTATAGCAAAAAAATATTTAAAAAAAACAGAATAAAATAGTACATTACAGACCTAGGGCGGTGAATTCGTTAATGTCCCAGATCTGGGGCTTTACGAATTAGCGCCCGCATGGTTTGACTTAAGTTTTACGTCTTGCCTTGGCCAGGAAGTGAGATTTTCTCCCTGCGTAGCGTTCAGAAATAGTATTTTTCGCAATCGTGACATAATAGAGAGCTTTTCAGTCGAGTACCGTGTTTAGGCCACGAAGCTTGCTGAGTGGCCTAAGTAAGGTACGAGATTGAAAAGCTTGATTATGGCACTATTGTGAACAATACTTTTTGTACGAGTCCATTAAAATTAATAATTTAACTCATTAGTACGAGTATATAAGAAAAATAAATGTCGTTTGAATTTTGCTCTTCGTGGTAGGGCCTGTAATCTAGTTGGTCACGACGTGCATCTAGATGGCCATGCCGAAACGTGAAAAAGTATTTCGATCGTCTAGAGCGAATCGAAATAACTTATTTCGGTTGTTTCGGAAGTATGACTATTTAACGATGAAAAGAGTGACATTGCAGTATTCTCTATGAAATCTTAATACACATATTTCAATTGACGAGTACAAAAATGCCATTTTAAATACGGCTAAGGGTGACGTAATAAATATTTTCTCAAACATGCTCGGAAATGTTCGTGTTACTTTCGTATCAAAGAAGACGCGAGGCTGTCCATTGCCGGCCTTAGCCAGCAAAAACATTATTGTCGTGTGTGTTTTTTTTTAACTCACTTGCTATTTGAGACACGTCTGTAGAGAAACTGACAATTCCATGGGGGTAATAAGTACAACTTCCATGGCCAAATTATCCACGATCATGGAAGTAGTAAATAAATACTGATGTGGGGTAACTGCGTCTAAATTTATTTCGCCCCTATGCCTTGTAAACAGCCAACTACTAGTTGAGTAATATTTATAGGTTTCGATATATTTATGTTAGGCGCACTTACCCCATCCTGGCGCACTTGCCCCGAAACTGACAAATCCATGGAGGTAATAAATACAACTTCCATGGCCAAATCATCCACGATCATGGAAGTGGTAAATACTGATGTGGGGTACCTAAGTGCGCCTAAATTTATTTCGCCCTGCCTTGTACACAGCCAACTACTAGTTGAGTAATATTTATAGGTTTCGATATATTTATGTTAGGCGCACTTACCCCATCCTGGCGCACTTGCCCCGAAACTGACAAATCCATGGAGGTAATAAATACAACTTCCATGGCCAAATCATCCACGATCATGGAAGTGGTAAATACTGATGTGGGGTACCTAAGTGCGCCTAAATTTATTTCGCCCTGCCTTGTACACAGCCAACTACTAGTTGAGTAATATTTATAGGTTTCGATATATTTATGTTAGGCGCACCTACCCCATCCTGAGCACTTGCCCCGAAACTGACAAATCCATGGAGGTAATAAGTACAACTTCCATGGCCAAATCATCCACGATCATGGAAGTAGTAAATACTGATGTGGGGTAAGTGCGCCTAAATTTATTTCGCCCCTATGCCTTGTAAACAGCCAACTACTCGTTGGTAATATTTATAGGTTTCGATATATTTATGTTAGGCGCACTTACCCCATCCTGGCGCACTTGCCCCGACTGACCTTACGTATTTCCTCGCTGTTTGAGAAAAGCATTATATCGGCCGCAATTGCGATTGCCGGACTCGTACCTACTAATAGAAGGCTTCGCTTCGCTCAGCCTTCTAACTGACTCGTCCGGCAATGCGCTACTTGGCGGCCTCTGCAATAATGTACTATTAATGGGGCTCCCATACAACAGACATGATTTTTTGCCGTTTTTGTCCGAGTTTTTTGCGGGACCGACTCGCACTTGGCCGATTTTTGTTATAGCCTAGCCAGCTATCGTGACGTGTCCACAAATACATAGTAGGACCAAAATAAAACGTAATATTTTAGTATGGGAAATAATAGAACATAACACGCATCCGGCTTGACATGTGCTGTTACGTACAACTGGGCGAGGGGGTGTTTTATCTCTATTACTCTTTGTAGGCCTAGGACAATAAAGAGAAAAAGTGCCATTTACTTCGCGTAAAAAGCATGATGTGCCATCTTGGTAGCGTTGGAAGTTGGAAGCCACTCCAAAGATTACCCAACCAAGTCCGAGTAAGTAAAACGGATAGATAATTCGAACTGAGTATGAAGGAATATTCCTTCATACTCAGTTCGAATTATCTATCCGTTTTACTTTGACATGAAACTATTTTTTTATCTTCTCAGAATTGTTTCCCGTCGTAGATATTTCTAAACTTTACACGAGACGTCGATTTTGTCGTAATTGAAAACTATATTTCAAATTCATAAAAAAATCGCATTGCTTCCAAATTTATATATTGAATTTTCATTGCGATCTGTATTTTGCACGTAGGTAGGTACCATCTTCATCTAAACTTGTAAATTTCTGTTAACACGTCTTTTATCCGCTTATAAAAATTCTATATCCCATTGGCCAATGACGAGCAAAACAAGTCGGACAAGTGGGGTGGAAGAGGGGAGGGGAGGCGATAACGTCACTAGAATTGTGCCGAGCTCATTCAGTTTCATATATGCGAGAGTCTAGCTAAAATTTAAAACCTGCAAACTCCGGCCGACGGACAGCTGCGGGAAATTTCCCGGTTTTTTTGCTCTACAGTGTTTTGTTTCAAAGGCATGTTTTGCTGCACTCTATTCACAGGCAAATTTCAGGACTGTATTGCCACGCTTTATATCGCGGAACGGTAACAGAGACAATTCAAATAAGTCTGTACCAAGATACTCTCAACTCAAAAATGGACCTATGACGTGGTACACTCATACTCAAAGTTTATTGCTATACATGGTGCTACGAGATGTTACAATATTCGTGAATTGTTAAATTAGAAACTTAAGAAAACTTTTAATTGGACTTACCTACGGCTATTGCTGCAAAACTTTAATAATAATCATAAACTGGAGAGCGAAATTCAACTTGGTCTTATTAAAATCGAAGTGTCTAGTTGTGAAGTCCGTTGTTGCGAAATCCAAATACTAGCGTAAATTTTCTTGTATTTTTAGGGTTCCGAACCTCAAGAGGTAAAAACGGAACCCTTGTAGGATCACTCGTGTGTCTGTCCGTCCATCTGCCACAGTAAATGTTCTCCGAAAGTACTGCACCGATTAAGTTGAAATTTGGTACGTATATGTAAGTTTGTGACCCGAAGACGGACGTGTAACAAATATAAATGAATTTTAATCATAGACCCTATTTTGGGGGCTGAATTTGAAAAAAATTTTTAAATAAAAAAATAAAAACCGCCTTCAAACTCCGACAGACTGCGAAGTCAATGTCAAGTTCACAATATGATTATCATTTCTTTGGGTCGGTTCACTTGACACCGACTTCGCAGTCTGTCGGAGTTTGAAGGCGGTTTTTATTTTTTTATTTAAAAATTTTTTTTCGGCTACAGTTTCCAAACATTACTATAGAAGTACATAAGTAACTCTGAAGTCCTCGAAATTGACACCAAAATCATCTACGTGCTAGCAAATTTCGAGGAGTTCCCTCATTTTCTCATGGATCCCATCATCAGAACTGAACCAAATTAATATGGGACCAACTTGGAAGTACCACCTTTCGAACAAAAAAAGAATCATCGAAATCGGTTCAAGTTTACTATTTATTTTTGGTGAACATACATAAAAAAAAATAAAAAAAAAATAAAAAAAAAAAACATTCCGACGAATTGAGAACCTCCTCCTTTTTTTGAAGTCGGTTAAAAATATTGATGAAGTTTTTCAAACTATGTCGTGTGACATATCAAATGAAAGTACTTCTTATAAGGATCTCAAATATATTATTTTTCTCAAACATGCTCGGAAATGTTCGTGTTACTTTCAAAAAAAGAAGACGCGAGGCTGTCCATTGCCGGCCAAGGCCAGCAAAAACATTATTGTCGTGTGTGTTTTTTTTAATTCGCTTGCTATTTGAGACACCTCTGTAGAGAAACTGACAAATCCATGGAGGTAATAAGTACAACTTCCATGGCCAAATCATCCACGATCATGGAAGTAGTAAATACTGATGTGGGGTAAGTGCGCCTAAATTTATTTTGCCCCTATGCCTTGTAAACAGCCAACTACTAGTTGATTAATATTTATAGGTTTCGATATATTTATGCTAGGCGCACTTACCCCATCCTGGCGCACTTGCCCCGAAGCTGACAAATCCATGGAGGTAATAAGTACAACTTCCATGGCCAAATCATCCACGATCATGGAAGTAGTAAATACTGGTGTGGGGTAAGTGCGCCTACATTTATTTCGCCCCTAATGCCTTGTAAACAGCCAACTACTAGTTGAGTAGTATATAATTTATAGGTTTCGATATATTTATGTTAGGCGCACTTACCCCATCCTGGCGCACTTGCCCCGACTGACCTTACGTATTTCCTCGCTGTTTGAGAAAAGCATTATATATACCTCGGCCGCAATTGCGATTGCCGGACTCGTACTAATAGAAGGCTTCGCTTCGCTCAGCCTTCTAACTGACTCGTCCGGCAATGCGCTACTTGGCGGCCTCTGCAATAATGTACTATTATTCTTTATTTTGGTCAATACTTACTTTTCGAGTTGGTTAAGAAAATAGGCGAAAAATGACCATTTCCCCCCCCCCTTATCTCTGAAACTACTGGACCTAAAATTTTGGAAAAAATACGGGGGATAGTTATTGACCTATAAATTACAGGAAAATTATTAAGAAGTTCATGGTATTTGAAATCTATCATATAAAAGAGCTTATCATGTGAAACGGTTTGAAAATGACGTCATTGAAAATAATCAAGAGTCGGAACCCTCTCCACGCGAGTTTAACTCGCTTCTTGGCCGGTTTTTTAACATAATACAGTTCAGGGTGAAGATCACGGTTCGTGGTAACGTAAGATGATATTAATTTCAACAAGTTTGCGGCCACTTCGTAATATATTAGCAAAGAGAAGGTAACTGAGCGGCAAAGTTCGAGCCACCCATTTTCGATCAGGACGAAGCTCATTTAACTAGGTGATAAGTAGGTGCAAAGTTGTTGTTCTATTCGGAGAGGCTAGTAGATATACTAGTAACTTTACATATACCTAATATTTCATTTATAATATTTACTTAGGTACAACTAGCTTCTGCCCGTGACTTCGTCCACGTGGAATTCGGTAATATCGTTCCCTATATGCGGTTTTCCGGGATAAAAAGTAGCTTAAATGCTGACCAGTGTTATAAACTACCCCCATACCACATTCAATTCGGTCCGAGTTCAATCCGGACATACATACATACATACTGACAATTTTTCTAAGAATCTTTATTTTGTGTTCAGTGTCGTTTATATAGACCCCTCGACTTGATAGTTTATTTTATAATTTAAGTTTCAGACACGACTTCTTCTACAGACTTATTTGTTAGTAGGTAATAGGTATATTATTATTTCAGGAAATTCAATTATAACCCATGTCCCATTATAGGTACAATCAGGAATGATTCGTAATTCGATTAATTGCAACTCAATTACGCTTTATTACGGCATGTCATTAACAGAAACATGTTCCGCGGTGTAATATTAATTTCAAACTATTGGAAACTAGCTTCTGCCCGCGACTTCGCCCGCGTGGAATTCGTTATTGTCGTTTCCGCGTGAACTATGCGTTTTTCCGGGATATAAAGTAGCCTATAATGTTGACCAGTGTTATACTACCCCCATACCAAATTTCGTTGCAATCTGTCCAGTAGTTTTAGAGTTAAATCTGGACAATACAGAATACAATACAGACAATATTTCTAAAAATTGTCATTTTGTGTTCAGTCACAGAATAAGTAATAGTACTAACGTAGTTCAGTATCGTTTAATATAGTCCCTTCACTTGATACTTTCTTTTAATTTTCAAGTTTCAGATGCGACTTTTTCTACAGACTTATTATTAGTAATAGATTTCAATATTGTTAAGTTGCTAATGAGATACGTCATAGTTCAAGTATAACAAGTGGTCATTAATTTCGCTAGCTTTTCTAACTGTCCCGTGGCCGAGCGGTATAGCGGCGGACTAGTGATCCGATGTGTCAGGTTCGATCCTCACCGCGTGGTGATGCTTTTTCCATTTTATTTCGGAAGTAACTCTAGTAAAAATTTATTTAAATAAAGATTCAAGCAGAGAGCGGGGTAGGAGATTACGATTGACACATTGAACGAGTGCACATCGATTAGCAGGATTGTTGGCTCATGTACCCACACATGTTGTAAAAATGAAAAGTGTTGTGTAATGTGTCGAAATAGCTAAGTCATTTACGGAAATTAAGGACATTTTTATTTGATTTTGGTGTTAGTGTTTACGGCGAAGGGCTTCTGGATACGCCCTTCAAGTTTATGGCAATATTCTTATAAAGATTTGATGAGTGCATAACGAGTCGCTAGCCGGTGGCATATGGAGTAGCAGGGTTCCATAAGGATAATTAAAACACCCTCTTGGCGCTCAACAGTAGTTTAAGTTTAGTTAAGTTAGCGAGTAATTTTTAGCATAGTTATTTCTACCTATAAGTTTTTTCTCACAATATAATTTTCATATTTGTAATAACTGTGTCTAGTCTTATTCCTCCCGTTCGACCCGTAACAAATAGCGCCCAACGTAAAAATTGCGGTTTTCGAACGGGTTTTAAGATTCAGTGTACACGTAATTTTTTTTAACTGGGGTTTTACGTTTTATACATTTTTTTAAATTCATTCATGGTTATATGATTTTTTTTTAAGGATTTAGAGTACGCGGTTGTTTACCACTGTTGTAGTCTGGTTGGAAGTTTTTTTTATTTGTTTATAACTTTAAGAAGGTTAGGAAGTTTTTTTTTGACTGGTGTGTTATTCTATATTATTTCTTTTTTTTTCTTTCTTGGTACACTGTGTTTTGATATGCATTAGTGATTTATTTTGGTGGTGGTGTTTTATACTTGTTTTTCTTTTCGTTTGGACAAATTTTAACCCGTTTCATACCCATTGATTTGCTATAGTGTACCGTTAGATTGATTTTAGCGATTAAGTTAATTGTGGGTGTTTCAAAAGTTTTTTTGACATTTCTTGGAGATCATGGATCCAAATTTTCTACTAAAAGACGAACTTGAGTATGAACTAGAGTGTCGGGAAATAAAATTGAAAAAGACGGCTCCGGTGTTGAGGCAGGTGTTACGGGAAATATTGATCGCGGAACAGGCTCAGGACCCTCCGCGGGAACTTAAATGTCCATACCAAAGTGCGCATAGTATTACGTTTGAGTTAGAAGTTTGCTCAGCAAAATTGAAAGTTTTAAACAATTATGTATCCGAAATTGCAGGCAAACCTGACAGGACACTGTTTAAACGCCTAATTTCCAGATTGTATCACGTAGAAAACAGACTGACATTATTGCGACATGAAACGGAAGCCCACGGCATTCTTAGGGGTTCTCTTAAAGAACAATGCCGACAACTGATGAATGAGCTTGAGGCGCAGGATGATGTTGAGGAGGACGGGAGTTTAACAGAGGAGGACAAACAGGTGTTAGAGGAGACCTTAGGGGATTTAGGTGTAAGAATCATAGAGAAGTTGGAAATAAAAGCGGAGGGGTCGAGTGATTCCAATCGGGAGCAAAGACCCAGTGTGGTGAATAAAGAACAGGCGAATAAAAGTGTTAGTTTCGTGTCGAGGCAATGGGATGAGGGTAGGGTAAAAAGACCAATGCTAGCACGGACATCGACCATAGATGAAGACTTCCCGAGACGTAAACTAGTTCCCATATATCAGTGGGGTCTCAAGTTTACAGGTGCCGGTGACATAAGTATAAATGCTTTTATAGAACGGGTGAACGAGCTGAAAGAAGCTAGAAATGCTACTGATGCGGATCTCTTCCGTTACGCAATCGATTTTTTCGATGGGGATGCTCTGATATGGTACAGGGCTAATAAGGAGTATGCAGAAAATTGGGCCGAGCTGGTAATATTGATGAAACGTTCGTTCCAAAGACCTTTTTATCAGGAGGAACTTTTAGCGGAAATTAGGGCACGGACACAAGGCATAAATGAATCAGTACTAATTTATATTTCGATAATGCAGAATATGTTCAAAAGATTGCCCAACGGAATATCGGAGAACGACAAAATACAGATTATACTGAGGAATCTTCAACCATATTATCAGCGGGCAATATGCAGAGATGAGTTTTACTCTGTCCCAGATATGATAAACGTGTTAAGGGTCATAGAAAGAACTAAAATAACATGTGATAATTTCCAAGAGCCCAGACCTAGCAAATCCTCGCTGGAGCCTGATTTAGCGTATAAAGCAGTGGAACCGCAACCTCCGGTGGAAAATATAGAAATAGGTGAAGTTACCCACGAGAGCGGTCAGGGGTCACCAGCAAGAAGATGCTGGAATTGCCGAGAAAGTGGACACGTGTTTAGGGATTGCAGTTTGCCGAAACAGCGCTTGTTCTGCTACAGGTGCGGCCGTTTTGGCGTGACAACAAATGACTGCAGGTGTGCGGGAAATGGTCAAGGGGGAAATTCAAACGCTGCCCACTAAATTTCTCCCTCAACCAAAATAGTTGGGAGTGGCAGGCATGGCTAAGCACGATAAAGCAATTTTTTGGCCATACGGATGGGGAATTGTGCCCGTTATTACTTAAGAAAGTGAATGATAATAGGTCATACATCATTATTGATATTTTAGGCTATCAATTTGAGGGTTTACTTGACTCCGGCGCAAATCGCACAGTCATCAGTGCCCAGTTTGCAGAGACCTTATACTCCCTAGGACTCAAGGCCACTACGACGAAGCCTGTAGCGATTGCAACGGCAGATGGGGTAGTGCACAATATTACGGAAATCATTGATGCTCCCATCACGTTTGATAGTCAATTTCAAGTATTTCCAGTTATGGTCATGCCTACTTTGACACAACGCCTAATCTTGGGTAAAGATTTTTTTGAGGAATTTGGTGTTGAGTTACACTTTAGAAGTGAAGTTACACATCAGCAGTTGGGTGTGAATGCGATAAGTGAAAATGATCCAGCCATCATATCTCGTCAGGACCTTTGCGTGGAAGAACAGCAACGGCTGTCCGAGTTGGTAAATGAAATGAAGGAGACAATTGGGGTTGGCCTTGGCAGAACATCAATTTTAAAGCATACCATCGACACCTCGGGTAGTAAACCAATACATCAGAGGCAATACAACTTCTCTCCTGCAGTAAAGAAAGAAATAGAAAAGGAATTGGATGAAATGTTGGAAAAAGGAGTGGTCGAGCCGTCGCACAGCGCGTGGTGCTCTCCAGTTGTGATGGTGAAAAAGCCAAACGGAGACAATAGACTGTGTCTGGACAGCAGGCAGTTGAACAAAGTGACAAAGCGAGATACGTACCCCTTGCCGAGAGTAGCAAATATCATCGACAATTTGCGCAATGCAAAATTTTTAAGCACAATCGATCTCAAGTCGGCATTTTGGCAAATTGAGTTAGATGATGCGAGTCGAGAGAAAACAGCATTTGCAGTTCCCGGGAGAGGCTTATTTCAATTTAAGGTCATGCCATTTGGCCTAGTTAATGCTTCCCAAACGCAGCAAAGATTGATGGACATCTTATTTAACGCAGATGACAGTAAGGTCTGGGCATATCTGGATGATATTGTTATATGTTCAGCGAATTTTGAAGAACATGTGCGGCTACTAAAGAGGGTGATGGAAATCTTAAAGTCAGCAAACTTAACGATTAATGTTGAGAAATGTAAATTCGCTAGGTCAAGCTTACGTTACCTGGGTTACATAGTGGATAAGGATGGTCTTAGAACAGACCCACAGAAAGTGGAGGCTATCGTGAATTTCCCCAGGCCAAAGACATTTACTGAACTGAAACGGTTTATAGGACTCGCAAGCTGGTACAGGAGGTTTGTAAAGGATTTCTCGGTTGTAGCTGCGCCGTTACATAATCTAACTAAGGGTAAGAAATCTAAGAAATTCACATGGACAGAGGATGCGGAGCGGTCGTTCCTAAAGTTAAAAACGCTCTTGACGACAACACCCGTGATGACATGTCCGGATTACACAAAGCCATTTACGATTCAGTGCGACGCATCTAGTAATGGGATAGGGGCAGTCCTCTGTCAGCATGTGGATGGGGTAGAGCAACCTGTAGCATATTTAAGTCGCAAGCTAAACGATCGTGAGTCTAAATATACCACATCTGAGAGAGAGTTGCTGAGTGTTGTGCACGCAGTGGAGAAATTTAGGCCATACATCGATGGCGTTCGTTTTACCGTAGTAACTGACCATAGCGCACTACTTTGGCTGCACAAGATGAAGGATCCACATGGGAGGCTGGCCCGTTGGGCTATGAAATTACAGCAATTTGATTTTAACATTGTGCATAGACCCGGGAAATGCAACATAGTGCCAGACGCGCTGTCCAGGAGTGAGGCTCAGATAGTTGCAGAGTTAGACACCATTCAGATACTAGATAAAGATAAAGATGAGGAGTATCAAAACAAGCTCACGTGGGTGGCTCGGGATCTAGATAGTGACTGGACCGTTAGGGAAGGCGTTTTGTATAAAAAGAATCCGATGAGACAGTTTCCAAACAAAGAGAATCTGTGGAAATTATTTATACCTCAGTCACTAAGGAATAAAGTTCTTCAGGAATGTCACGACGAACCTACATCAGGACACTTGGGTGTTCGTAAAACTTATTTTAAAATAAGGGAAAAGTATTATTGGGAGCGAATGTTAGAAGATGTAAAACAGTACGTCAGAGAGTGCGAGTGTTGTGCAAGACATAAAGTGTCACAGCGATTGCCATTAGGGCACATGGGCCAACATAGGAATTTAGATCGACCTTGGCAGGTGGTGGCTTTGGACTTGATGGGACCATTTCCAAAGAGTAAGAAATGCAATACTATGCTGTTAGTCATAACATGTTTATTTAGCAAATTCACGTTGTTATTTCCTCTCCGTACCGGGAAAGCCGATAAGATCTGCGAGATTGTAGGGAAACAGTTCTTATTATATGGGGCACCAAATGTTGTAGTGTGTGATAATGGCAAGCAGTTTGTGTCCCATTTGTTTAAAGACATGGCACGGAAGTTTAACACTAAGATTAGTTACACACCAAACTATCACCCGCAGAGCAACCCTACAGAGCGCGTCAACCGGGTAGTTGGAACAATGATTTCTACCTACGTAAAGACAAAGAAGCATAATGAATGGGACAACTACTTGGATGAAATAGGTCATGCAATCAGGACAGCAGTTCATGAAACCACGGGGCACACGCCTTCATATCTATTCTTTGGGCGAGAAACATCCATCCCCAATATGGACCTTCCAGACTCTGTGCTACATAGTCTAACAGAGTCGGCACGGGCAGGCCAGGTTCATACAGCGGGTTGCTTGCAGGACCTAAAAGATAGGGAAAATATCCTCGAGCTAGTTAGAAATAAGATCGTAAAATCACACAATGACAGCAGGAAGTACTATAATTCAAGGAAACGTGAGGGTACTTTTCAGGTTGGTGACACAATCTGGAAACGAAACAAAGTCCTGTCTAACGCTAGTAATAAATTCATGGCAAAACTTGCACCTAAATTTGAAAAAGCGATAGTGACGGAAAAGCTTTCAAATAACATCTTTCGCTTAAATAGTGCTTTTGGTAAGGACATTGGGGTATGGCATATAAAAGATCTTAAGCCTCATGTAGCTAGCAATAAAATAAATAAATAAAGGAATTTATTTATTTATTTAATGAGGGAGGGAGAATGTTAAGTTGCTAATGAGATACGTCATAGTTCAAGTATAACAAGTGGTCATTAATTTCGCTAGCTTTTCTAACTGTCCCGTGGCCGAGCGGTATAGCGGCGGACTAGTGATCCGATGTGTCAGGTTCGATCCTCACCGCGTGGTGATGCTTTTTCCATTTTATTTCGGAAGTAACTCTAGTAAAAATTTATTTAAATAAAGATTCAAGCAGAGAGCGGGGTAGGAGATTACGATTGACACATTGAACGAGTGCACATCGATTAGCAGGATTGTTGGCTCATGTACCCACACATGTTGTAAAAATGAAAAGTGTTGTGTAATGTGTCGAAATAGCTAAGTCATTTACGGAAATTAAGGACATTTTTATTTGATTTTGGTGTTAGTGTTTACGGCGAAGGGCTTCTGGATACGCCCTTCAAGTTTATGGCAATATTCTTATAAAGATTTGATGAGTGCATAACGAGTCGCTAGCCGGTGGCATATGGAGTAGCAGGGTTCCATAAGGATAATTAAAACACCCTCTTGGCGCTCAACAGTAGTTTAAGTTTAGTTAAGTTAGCGAGTAATTTTTAGCATAGTTATTTCTACCTATAAGTTTTTTCTCACAATATAATTTTCATATTTGTAATAACTGTGTCTAGTCTTATTCCTCCCGTTCGACCCGTAACAATATGAAAGGAACTCCACACTCGGGCTTTTGTCCTATATCCAAGGCAAGTAATTAGTCTTCCTACGGTGTAACAGCTTTTAAAACATGCTTTCAGGTATGATAACGTATCTGAGTGGAAAACCCAATAGACCAGACCTGTGGGCATACGAGATTAGTAAAACGATCACGGTCAGCTTAGACTGGTTTTCACTGTAGAAGCGTTTACAGCCAATAAGGGGAGGTAAAGTTTGGACAACTGATAGAGCCCGAACTTTGCCTTTTGAAATAACGTACCTATCTAGTTCACAACGCAGAGTTGAGCTAGTTTACCTCAATATTAAATTAATTTCAATGGCCATTAATAAACGACGAAGCTATTTATTTTATGCGTTTGGCGCTGTGAGCGGATTGAAATGAGAGGACATTTCACAAAGTCAGAAATGACTAGTAAGTTTACACATCTCTTTTTCATTGCGTTCATATCTATTGATAAAATGAGCAATATTTTTAAGGATATATACTTACATATTTATTCTAAAGCAAAAATAAATCGGGAATCGAACTAAATGGACTATATTCAAATTGCAGTTAAGTATACTATAACATAACATGAAATTAGTGTGCAAGGATCCTACGAGCTTCGTCACCGGCCTTATTAGACGCTGTTAATTGGCTACACGGTGTCATAACCCTAATTAAGTTGGGCGCACGACGATTGACATAGCATGTTTGGTTAAACATCGGTGACGAATTAACTGATGATACGCCTACACGAGCCGTAGGTAGACATCTAACGTTGTACCTACGTTTGTCAGATCAGCACTGCTGATTGAAGCAGATATGAAACGATCACCAAAACAAACTATTTCTCGTGTATGTACATGTATTATGTAGGCTGCAATTCACAAAGCTCTCTTGAAACAAAGCTAAAGGCTTGTCCATAATTGAGCACGTCTCTCTCCAAAAATATCTAACCCCGTCTCCAATGCCTACAAAGCTGCGTCCATCTTCATTTGTGTCCCTGATAAATTACTGACAATTAATATGAATCCTATTTCCATTTATCTGCGTTAAAGAAATGTTCATAAGTTGGGTGGGTATAGGGTTGCCATCTGTTTGTATTTAGCAGGACATATTTGGCTTTTTCGAGTTGTGTCCGGCCAAATTTTCATATGTCCGGTCTGTCCGGCTTTTTCTTGGCGCTTCAAGCGAAGCAATCATTATCATCTTCACTACTGTCAGTCATGTCAGTACTGATCGAAGGAAGCTCAAATTTGGCATGTAGGTTGCTTGAGGAGTGTAGGGGAATTCAAGGAGAGGATTTCCCGAAATTCCCACGAGAACGAGAAAAATTGGGGTTCTACATTTAAAAAAAGGTATGTTTGGCTTTATAACTTTGTCTTTGGCTTTTAGTTGTGGCCGTTGTGATGATGGCAGGTTTTTAGGGTAAAATGTCCGTCTTTTTTCTGGACAGAGGCCGGCTTTTTCACTTTGGGAGATGGCAACCCTAGGTGGGTAATCAATTTTATTAAAGGGGTAAAACGGGGCAGGACAAAGTTTGGGCATGTCGACGCCCGGGTCGGACCGAGGTGCCATCTAGCGGGTCGTTAGTGTTGCAGATGCTATTCATTCAATTAATGCATTATCCACTTGAGAATTGCAGACGACATTACTGATGCACTGAAATTTACGAAACTACCTAAGCCTTGGAGCAATAATTACTTGTACAACACTCTCCAGTAAGTATATTATAACACGTTAAGAGGGTTTACTTCGTTGGCAACGTCGCGAATAGCTGTCAAATATTCTGCTGTTTTCATTAATTTCAGAATATTGCTGAATGAAAACATGCATTATCGCTCTATGGTTGAATAAAACATTAAGTATGGATTGCAACAGTTATCATAGACACCAAATTTTTAATATTATGGATGTAATATCTTTTGCAAACTTTCCATCGCATTTTCCATTCATTTTAATGTAATCTTATCATTTGAATGCCTAACCAACAAATATAAAACGAGACGCATCATTCAACCATAGAATGATAACTTCTTTTTTAATTCTGAATATTGAAAAATTAATAAAAACAGCGAAACATTTGACAGCTATATGCGACGTTGCCAACTTTCGGGATAAACCCTGTTAAGACAATAGGTACCTTACCTACCTGTGTAAGTGTGTACTTTTCAGACGCATTGGACCATCGGCGTACCCTGGATCTTGGTCTGCCCATACAAAATGCTCCGAAAAAATTGATCTGCCCTCCCCCTGGATCTGAAGATGAATATGTGCTCGCCCCCCCCCCCCCCTGGGTGAGAAGCTAGGTACGAACATGCATTATACCACTGATTTGCTTGATGTTTTGAATGGATTACTAAAACAACTGGAACTGATTATTTTCCTTTCTCGATGACCTTATGCGTAAGGTTACTGAACAATGCTTATAAAACCAATATTGTCTCAACTGAAAACGCAACTGTACTTAATTAGAACAATTTGTAAGGGATGTCGAAGATTCCCAGGGGTAATTTTCCTTCAAATTAATTAACATTACTTGGAAGGGGTAATAGTAGGTATAAAAACATTAATGATTTCCTTAATGGAAATGTCCCAGATTCAAGATACTAAATTATGTAAGTTTAGGCGAGTTGAGTTTTTATGACTTAGGTTAATTCTTACTATCCTTTAGGATAATTGCTTGAATTGTTTTACTTTTTGACAAATACTTAGAGGTTATAGTATAGGTACATTAAGTACGTAGGTATATTGGAAATTTGGAATGGGATGTTAAAACGCTTGCACAATTTTTAGTATTTCTTCAAACAAAAAAAAACAGTATTGGGACAGTCACATTTCTCCCGTTCCCGTCGGAATTTCGGGAAATTCTATTTTAAATGTTTTTGGCCGTGCGTTGTGTGTCAGCCACTCAGTCAGAAACAACTACTACAGCCTATTTGCGTCCCACTGCTGCGCACAGGCACGAGAGGGTTTGGGCTATAGTCCCCACACGGGCCCAGCGCGAATTGGGGATTTCACACCCCCCCGTTGGGAAAGCCGGGGTGGCCTAGTGGTTCGACCTACCACCTCTCATGCGGAGGGTCGGGGGTTCGATTCCGAGTCGCATCTCTAAGTTTACTTATGTGCGAAATTCAATTTGAATTTACCACTGAGCTTTTCGGCGAAGGAAAACATCGTGAGGAAACCTGGACGCATTTGCGTAGTAATTCAAAGATGTGTGTGATTTATTAGATTATTTGACCTTATTTGTGATGTGCCCAGCAGTAATTTAGGCTTTTCTGTTAATACATATATTAATACACAAAAATAAAACACACACCAGACCAACACCATTTAAAATCGTGTATCCTCCGTATTTCCAACCAAAATTATCTCAATAATAGGTATTAACCAAACCGATACTACAAGTCTAAATCAGTTGGTGACTATGTAGCAGCCAATTTCGTAAACAAAATCACAACGAGGAGATACTCGAAACACGAGTAGCCACTCCCTGCAACGCTAATTTCAAATTCGGCGCACCGCCCCTGTGTGAATATTTGCAATTAGATTACCTACACTACTGACGTTACATGCTGTACGTTGATAATGGAATAGGTAGCATTAAGGTTTGCAAACGACGAATTGGGTATGGGTGAAAAATGACAACGTACTCGAATTAATTATTTTTGGACGGGAATAACATTCCGTATCAAGAGGAAAAAATCTCAGAATTTTCCGTTCCGTAGATTGCGCGTAAAAAGTAAAAATGTTTTGTCCACCTTTGAGACAATCGTTTTTGTAAGTACTTACCTAAGCCTTAGGTACTAAGCGTTATCACAGGCGTTACCCACTTTTACTCTTGAGCAAAATTATAAACATGCAACCAATTCTTTTAAGCATTTTAGTAAGTAAATCACTTTAAAAAAAATATGTAATTTATGCATTCCTACATCTTCATCTTAAAAGGCTTTTAAAAGCTAAATTATTAATTTTATTTACTTTGATACTCCAACAACTTACCTACCTCCATGATGTAATTTTTATTTACTTTAAGAAAACCGTTTAAGAAAATTACAATTCACGTACACAGTCACTTAAATATTTACACACCCTTACCTATGCGCAAAGGCAGCTTGCATCTCTCTCCGTTGCGCGTCAAAATCAGTGATGGGTATATATGTGGAGGCTATGTTCGGTAGTGGGGCGTCAACATTTACCTAATCACTGGACAAACATGCCCTGTTCGGCCCTCGCTACTCCACCACACCTAATAGAAGCTAAAGAGATCCATAATTTATTCATCAGACGTCGTGTGCCTTCGTAGCTCGCTGGAGACAAACTAATTTCAATCATTCCTATTCGCATGATTTTTAAGGCCCCTGCTTATGCATTTTTAAAATGGGCCTGCGTAAAGAAAACTTCCTGAGAGCTTTCTTAAAGCTAGATCTGTTTATCATTTATTTACTGTAGTCTAACTTCTGGAGAACAAACATGGCACGACTCTGTCTTGAGTTGATGTTGTTATTTTTCTGTGTTTGAGTGTGGTATGGAAATACATAATACATACTATTTAAACAAGTATAACTCCCCTAAGTGGTACGTGTTTACATATACCTAGTTACAAATTTTCACAGATCTTCTAATTGCTGTATTTGGCGAAAATGCACCCGCGGCATATGCAGTGGAATTAAAACACACGTGACATACGTTTTATAATAGATATATAAATATATATCTAACTAACTGAGGGCAATTTGCGCTCTCAACGTTTTCCTTCATAATAAGGTTATGTGGTAAATCAACTCGTTTAATGCCAATTGCAGTTTAATTCTAAACTTAATGGACTAACTCAAGACGAAATTTAATTGCAATCAAATCGTTGACAAACGCTCAGCGGAACGAGAACTAAGTACTGACGACTCGTCGGCACGCCTCTATAACGAGAAACACTTTGTGTCAATCCAGCACAGTCCCGTTTCCTCGCCCTTACAAAATGATTCTTCAGTGCTGCACTTTAGCTGGCGTTACTGGGACAGGTACGTAACGTAATAACATGCACACGTTTGGCGTCGAGTTAATTAAAGGAACTCCGCTTGAGAGCCGTTGTAGCTCACATAATCACGACACGTTGTTACAGGGCTGCCACTTTCCCCATCTTCACGGGAGAATGAATTTGCTCAGTAATAAATTCAGGAACTCCCGCGGGACTTCAAACCGTGCCGCCCTTATTGACAAGCCGCCAGTGGCCGCAATCGCGTGATACACGTGTTTACTATATGTATGTTAATGCTGTGTAGCTATACAGCCTGTTTAGAGGTTATTTTCATAACGAAATCCCCGTATTTTCGAATTTTTCGAGCATCTGGCAACCCTGCATGCGACTTTCGTTTGAACGATGGAAATTTATCCTGTGCACGCAACCTTTTTTGCGCTATAGGGTAATTTCTATTAACACTTTGGCCCTTTATTCAGCGGCTATTATTATAATTTAAGTTATTCTCCGATACGTATTTCTTTTGTGTTAAAGGAAAAAACATAATTGCGTATTTTTTTCCAAAAAAGATTTTCCCCTCTCCATTTCGAGCATTTTGATAAGATCGAATGAGTCTTTTAGGAATCGGAAAATTACCTTCCTACTTCCATTAAGTTAATGGTCTTTGGAAAATTGTACCTACTTTTCTTTCTTTTATACTTCTTAACTTTACAAAGCTTTTATTCTTGTGAGTACGAATGAGCGACTGTTGGTGAAATGTGACTGGCGCCTTTAAAGCGTCAGCCAGGTGCTCTATTCGAAACGTTACAAAGGGAAAGGGAAGGAATGTCTCTATCCCTCCGTCAAGGCGTCACAGCGTTGAAACCTAACTTTAAGTAGCTAGATTTAAATGTCTATCGCCGTGACGTTTTGACGGAGAGTTAGATACATGACTTCGCAGGTGCGTGCAGGTTTCCTCACGATGTTTTCCTACACCTCAGGCCCTGGGCCCGCGTGGGGACTACAGCCCAAACCCTTTCGTGATAAGAGGAGGCCTGTGCCCAGCAGTGAGACGCAAATAGGCTGTAGTAGTAGTAGAGTAGTACTCGTAGATACATACCCTTTCCCTAGGTAACGTTTCGAATATAGCCCCTGCACCAAAGTTAGGTAAGGTATAATTTGGAGACCTATTCCTAATGAACATAAAGTTAAGGTAAAAAACAAAGGACTTTCTATCAGATGGTCCTACTCAAACAGAAAGAAAACGACGGAACCTTTTACACCTACAATTTACGAAAACGAGATATCGCATTTCTGCGCTTCTTTTTGAAATATTTTTTTCCTGGTACTGAAATAGAAGATGATTAGAGGTATCGAATATATTACGGTACCGGTCGCAACTGTTCGTCAAGCATTGACTTTATTCTTAAAATTACTGTGTAAACTATCTTTTTCAAGAGATTTCGTCTGCATGTAATTTAAACTTCAATTTCCATTCCATTTCAAACCATTGAAGAACTTGAACTACTGTATGTCCCTGTCCTTAAACTACCCTATGTCCTTCACCGGGGACTCAAACTATCTCTAATAACAAATTTCATCAAAATCGTTTCAGCAGTCTAAGCGTGCAGGGATGACAAAAAGTTACTCTCGCAGTACCTAACAGCAGCAGTGCAGTTTACGGTTTTTATTTTTTATTTTATTTCCTAAATCTTTATATATATAATATATATAAAATTGACATGTGTTAGTCAGGCTAAGGATCGAGAAGTACTGGACCGATTCGGCTGATTCTCCGACTGGCACTTGGCCGGTTTTATGTTTTATTATCTGTGAAGGTTTCACAAACATCGAGAAAATATCAAAATTTGCTTCCCCATCTTCCGCAATTGACAGCCCACGTCACGAATGACAATTAGGCGGCACGACGTTCGCCGGGTATCAGCTCGTATATATACACTCAACAGCAATGAAAACGGGTCACTTTGTTTGGATAATCCTATACAAAGTGACCCGTTTTCATTGCTGTTGAGTGTATATAAGTGAATGCCGTGTGTTAGTCTGGCAACGCCTCGAGAACTATACTGGACTGATTAGGCTGATTATTTTTTTTCACCTCAGCAGCTCGAACAAGTAGACTTTGCTGTCAGAAATCAGTGAGCAAAATCGTGTTTGTTTCACTGAGTGAAACAATAGTTATTTGTTATGCAAGGCTGCAAAGTTGTTGTTTGCTGTGAGTGTGTGATTGAGACCCGAGTGAACGAAGGATTCTAGGGTTGAACCACGAGCGAAGCGAGTGGTTCAAATATAGAATCCTGAGTGTAACGAGGGTTTCAAGGCACGAGACAGCAAACGACTTTGCTGCTGAGCGCAACACAAAATTTTTCACCTCACGCGCGATTTTTCGGGAAGAAGACTAAGTTCGGCGTCACGTACAGTTTGTGCTAACTCTGGAGGAAAAAAAATCGTATCTTCATCGCTAGAATCGCTCATATTTTCTTTATTACTTCGTATAGGTATTCTAAATTACAAAACCAGCAAACTAAAACTATTTTTTTAATGTTTTTTTTTGGAGGTTGCGTTCCAAATCACTTCTTCTCGTACTTCAAGATTCAATTATTCATTGAATACAGTTAAAATATACACACATTTAAGTATTTTTGTGATAAAACATAGTGAAATAATGAAATACATCTGAAACGGTGTATTATTAATATAATTTTATTAATGACTAGCTTCTGCCCGCGACTTCGCCCGCGTGGAATTCGGTTATCGCGTTCCCGCGGGAACTATACGTTTTTCCAGGATAAAAAGTAGCCTATGTGTTATTCTGATCTATAAGCTACATTACTGTAAAGTTTCATTAAAATCCGTTTAGTAGTTTTTGCGTGAAAGAGGAACAAACATCCATCCATACATCCATCCAAACAAACTTTCGCCTTTATAATATTAGTAAGGAAAGGAAGTAAGGATAGTAAGGATGATATTAAGTAAATTGAACCTTTATTTTAATAAAACTCTCACGACGAATTGCGTTTCAGAACGTATCGTTGTTTTTTTATTGTGACAGTGGCGTCATGCGTCGTTCGAATTTCAAAAACACTTTCCACGCTAGCGGATAAAAACAACTTTTGCGCTCGGATATCAAGCTGCAAAACGACCACTTTCGAGCCAGTGAGGTGAAAAGTACTTTTTTAATCTGTTTTTTTTTTATCCATTTATCCTATCAGGCAAAGCAAAGGCCTAAGCCATGCTGCCACAGTGTCATGTTTTAGTTTAATGTGATTAATTTACTATTCTAGATCAAAATTATCCACTAATATACGAAGAATAAACAAATAAAAGTACCTACTTAAAAACAAAACGAATAAAACACTTCTTAAAATGTAGTGAAATCGTTCCCGCACTTTTTCTTTTTTTTAAGTTTGATAACTGCGAATGGTCGTTTCATACTGCGGCATCTAGGTAGCTACTTTCTTGTACTAAAATTCGAACTATATCGATTTTATTAGCTCTCTTCTTTTCATTTGTTTGAAAAAAGAGGGAGAATTATATTAAGCAAGTCATAGAGCGAATCTATTTTCGTAGAAAAAAAAACTTACCAAGAAACGTTCGGATACGCGCAACGCATCAGTACCGCCGTGTATTTTTACGCATTTAAATTATACGTTGATTTTACCTTCTGAAAATCTTGCAATTTTTAAAATGACTTATATTTCCTATAATTATGTTATTTGTAATCATTTTAAACTAAAGTTTTAATTTCAAGTAAACTAAAAGTTTTCAAATATTACCGAATAAATTCGAAATTTATCATTGTACTAGTTTCCGAACGTGCGTTTACAAAATTGCCGCCATTCTTTCATGTCAAATCAAGTCTTTCTTCTTAATTTTCGACAACTAACTTTAAAGTAATTCTTTTAAACATTAAATTTAAGTAATAATTTGAGTGAAAGGAGTGAAGAAGAAATGTTATTTCATATTTTTCGTGATGTAAGTATTGTGGAGACTGGCCGAGTACAATCGGTTAGTTGACACATTCTCTTCCAAAAATAGGTAGTTTTAAGCGTAGTGTGTTTTGTTTAGGATTTTTAGTCTTTTTATAATCTTTGTAATGAACGCATCTCTTAAAATATAATATCAATTCAACTTTAAATCTATCATTTCTTAGTTAGACAGTGTTAGGGCAGTAATAGGGCCAGTCTTCAAGAATTAGATATTTTAATAAGCTAGACATCGTCTTCGTGTCTTCGGATTCCACCGCTGATCTCCGTGCCTGCAGCATCTACCTGAGCTAACATCAACCCCCCGCCACATTTGGTGGAGGTGCTCTCGGTGGAAAGGAGAACATCAACATTTGGTGTACGCGCGCTCGGTGGAAAGGAGAACATCTACATTTGATGGAACCGTTCTCGATGGAAGGAAGAACACGCGCGGAACGAGAAACAATCGACAATGGAATGGATGTCGCGTTCTTAAAGATGATGGTGAAGCGCTTTCAAGGATGATGATGATGGAATGGACAACCACATGGCGAATAACACGGTTGTACCGATTTTATTTATATTAATCAAAATTTTCATCCATTGTCATATGCACCACGTTCATTTATTTGAGGAAAATGGCTGCCCATAAGAATCGCAATAATTATTTTAACAATATTTTACTGGCCTTCTGTTACATTATAAATAATAACGATAGATTCACGAGGAATAATTTAATATCATATATATTTTTTTATAATTCTAAATAAATTCACTTCGATCACTTTTCTGGAGCAAGAATCCGTTGGAGCAAATCACGGACTATTCTTCATGCTGCGTCAGGAACGAAAGATTTCTTCTTCAAAGTTCTCTTATGTTGTGATCATAATTTTTCTTCTTATTATTACGTATTTCTCCCCAATATTTCTTTATTCGTGAAAGGCAGGTAAAATTTTCTATACTCGCAATGTTTATTTTATATTGAATATAATTACTTTTATAATAATGTTTATTTTGATATATGATTGAATTTGTCATAATTCAAAACATTTCTCATTAATATTTAATATGGCTTAGGTAGGTTAATATTTTCATTCATAGAACAAATAGTTCGTAGGTATTGTGAATGAAGGATAAATAAATAAAGTTTGTGATAGGATGTTCGTGAATAGAAACCTTTATGGCGAATTTTGTAGTTGTCATTTAAAAAGATTTCGAATGAAGACTTAGATTAAGTATCTCCTAGATGCGCTATATAGCGTACCCCGGTAAGGGATAGGCATATAAAATGTGTATGTGTGCGTCAAGTACATGGGGTGGCAAGGTGGGTAAAAAATTACCCCACTCCAATAACTAGCTATCACACGCGACTTTGACTAACGGTTAAGATTTAGAGAAACAATAGTGGTAAATGTAGGTTACTTACCAAATTTCTACATGGCTTTTATATATACAGAAGATATTTACTAGAGTGGCACACGGAAAGACCTGTTATAAAGACATGTAGTTTTTATTACAGGTTTTTCCATGTTTTGAGAGATTCCCAGAGTGGTCCACCAAAATGGACTCCCTGTATTTCTAGCTAGGTAGATACCATCAGGTACCTACTACAGAAGAAATGAAAATGCAAGTATATGTTTACTCATTCATTTTCGGTGTACATAAATCCAAAAAAGATCCCGTCGAATGTTGACGTTTCTCCTTAGTGAAGTCGGTAAAAAACGTCTCAGTTGATCATCATTATTTCTCATTACTAGTTACTACTTCGTGTGAAAGCGTTACTAACAAAGTGACTTACACATTCATATTATTATCCTGAGTTTATTTATTTTATTTTTGCAGCATAGCTTTTCCCCAGATATTGGGTATCCGGTGGGCACTCTTATATTTCATAGCTGGTATCCCGAACCGTGGCTAAATTAAAAATACAGCTTGACTTATGGTGGCATACAAAGTAAGCAACATCGTAATTTGGGCGGATAATATTAAAAACATCGGTATTTTGAAAATGATTCATTTATGTTATTATTCAAAGATAGTTGGTCAATTTAATAGAACATGAGCTAAATATAACTAACGTAACGCTATCATACCGAACAAGATGAGTTTAAATGGCCAAAATGAAATACTTACGCACGAAAGGTTATGTTTTCATAATTTTGCTGGGTACGTCTTTTATACCTGATGGTCGAGCGAATTATAATCGCTATCTTATAGGGTCAAACGTATATTAGTAAGAACAGTGCACTATCGTAAAATATCTGTAATATTTCTCTTATATCAAATAATTTTGTTGTTTACACGAAGTCACACTGACATAATGACTACTCTTTTTATTTGCCACAGCTCAGCTGTGGCAAACACAAAAAAGCTGGTACGCCGATAAGGACAAAAAATCTATTACTTCTCTCATCTTTCACATTAAGATATGTATAAATGCATCCCGCTCGCACGCTGTCAGATTCGACATGCCATCCCCTTGAATGAAGAGTAAATCTTTGACATGACGTTGTGACATATTTGTCAAATGATAATAAATGGTTTTATATGTAAACAAATACTCATGAATTAAATAATGTCGTAATGAATATGAATAGGTAGGAAGTTTTTATATTAATTAAAGATAATTGAATATGCAGTGCTTGAATAGGTAGGAGTTTTATAATAATTAAAGGTGGTACTTAGAGTATATAGAAGTATTGAAGTTGAAGTAGCAATAATTATCATTGGTTGTGATAAAAGTAGGTATAAGTAGTTGTGTAATGTGTTTGGTGTAAGATTTTCGCGATGGCAGAACCAACCACAACTCAATCTATGCCATAGGCTTTTGAGGGGGCTTCGTTGCTTACCAGTGGATTGGGAATGTTGTTGCAGAGTCCGAAGCTGATATGCATTTATATGATTTCATTACATCGAAAATATTACGTCTTGCTTAGGTTTAGGTGTTATGTAGGAATAGTGTAGTTACACACGTAGGTATATAATGTATATAGATAATGTAGATAGTGTATAGTGTATAATGGGTGAGAATTTCTTGATGTAGAAAGCGTAACCTGTGTGTAGTATGTGTATATATGTGTCTTTTATAATTATTAGGATAATGACTTTTTCTTTCAGTGACATAGTGATTCTATTCTTAGTGTTTTTCTTTTATAGGCTATTGTATCGAGCACATTGCCTAATGAATTTAAATAAATAAATGGCAATGATTAGTTATTAATAAAAGGTTTCATAATAATATTTATGATACCGCTGCCATAGTCAGTAATAAATAAACATAGAGATCCCTTTTTAATTATTTTTCATTTTTTTTTTTTTTAAATAACTGTCAGCTGCCTTTGTGTTCAAACAAATTAATTAATTTTAATTATTATTTTTTCTTTCTCTTTAGAACCTGCCTAGCTATGATTTATAATATGTTGCTTAAAGACCATGCTCACACCTTTGTTTTTTTTCATGTGCTGTCACCGTGGCGATTTGTGGAAGTTACTCTACGACCGTGTCTTCGAGGTATATCCATGGGCGGGCAGACGACCCCTCATATGTAAGGGACTGCACCCCATGGATCGCCAAGAAGAGAATCTTTAAAATATTTTTGTGCGGTCGCTCGTTTGCTTTAAAGCTTACCTTTTAAAAGAAAATTATGTGACTTCCGCAAGTCTGTAATTTTTTATTGCAAGGAGAGGTTTCAAAGTTTACATAATTTAGCTTTTTGAACAATATTGTATCAGGTTAGGTTAGTCCGATTATTCTTGTTTGCGGGTTTTTTTTTTAATATCGTCGGGATGTTTTTTTACCCGAAATCCACCTTTTCTAGTATTCATTATTGATTCAGATTTTCTTTTAAGAGTGTTAATTATTTATAATGAATACGGATGGAAAGGTTGGTTATTCCTTACACAGGAACAAACTTAGTTTTGTAAATTAAAATTCCCGACGTAGGGTAGGGCCTTCGTTAGCTAGGCGGTTCCTCGAAAGGGGAGGAGGGAAATGTGGAGACTGGCCGAGTACAATCGGTTAGTTGACACATTCTCTTCCAAAAATAGGTAGTTTTAAGCGTAGTGTGTTTTGTTTAGGATTTTTAGTCTTTTTATAATCTTTGTAATGAACGCATCTCTTAAAATATAATATCAATTCAACTTTAAATCTATCATTTCTTAGTTAGACAGTGTTAGGGCAGTAATAGGGCCAGTCTTCAAGAATTAGATATTTTAATAAGCTAGACATCGTCTTCGTGTCTTCGGATTCCACCGCTGATCTCCGTGCCTGCATCATCTACCTGAGCTAACATCAACCCCCCGCCACAGTATTCTTTGCAAGTACCTTTTATGTGTTCTCGCTACTGAGGTGAAAAATTGTATGTGCTACTCGAGAGCAATTTCTTTTACTTCTCGTGCCTTTGAGTCCTTCGCTAAGCTCAAGATTCTAAATTAGAATCACTCGCTAGACGCTCGTGATTCAACTATAGAATCTTTCGCTAGCTCAGGACTCAAACATGGCACTCGAAGCAAAAAACGGTTTTGCTCTCTTGTTGCACAAATAACTATTGTTTTATTGTTTGTGATGCAGGGAAGTTTTAGAAAGAAAAAAACACGCGGAAAATCTAAAGGAACAGTTGAAAAAAGAAATATAACTTCGTACCTATGAGAAACGTTTTCGGCAGATCTGAATTTCGTTGGGTCAACCTATAGTAAGGATATAATATAGGTAGGTATACAATTTACCTATTTAGCCGAGATGTTGTAGGAATATGGGAAATCCATTGAAGGATTCACAATCAGCCGGAGAAAAATGGCCCCGTCCAAACGGGTGCAATATAAAGTAGGTATTGAAAAAATCAGGGAAATCATCGAATAAATTATATGACCGAAGTGTACTTACTGAAACGAAAAAAAATACACACGTGTACCCAAACGTTCTGTTGTAATACTTGCAATCCATCATCAAGGTACTTACTCAATTAGATAGTCTTGCCTACGTGACTCCCTTATCAATGTGACATCGCGATCCCCCGAGACGAATGCCGCGGGTCAAGTTGCTTCCTGCGTTTAAACCGCTAAAATTTGTACGAACAACATTTACGTTTATTCGTTACATAAACAAAACCCGCCCGGATTGGGGAGGAGGGAGTCGTTTAACCCGTTAGCGAGGGCCGCGAATTGCAACGTATTTCAGCCAGTGTTTATTTAAAGCTGGTCACACCGTGACACTTTTTTTTCCGAATTTCAAATCTAAGCGTGGTCATAGAATAATGGAGTTATTTTTTTCCTTACTTGCTTCCATGTTTTACCTAGTTTCAGACAAAAACTGGCTAGCGTAGCGTTTCAAGTTAAAAAAAGTACCTACCTAAAGCTGTGTTCAAGTTACCTATAACACTCAATACTAACACAAAATTAATAACGAGTTTTACACAATACAATGTACATGGCTAATTATAATTACAGCCTGGATTAATTAATCCAATTAGAACTTACACGAACAAAATGATTTTGAGAGAGTTGCGTAAACTGAAATGTAAGCTTGTAGTACCTACCTAAACTAGCGCCGTTTCGGAGAGTTTTAATTTGGTTAGTTTAAAATTTAAACGATAAAACAATAAGTACATTACATGATGTAAAGTTTTTACTTTAATAACAAAATTATAATGATAAAAAAAATTTGGACAATGCGTCATTTTTCATTCAATAAAAAATAATTCCGTTATGGAAATTGGTCTTACCCTGCTCCAAGTTTTGAACGTTCGTTAAATTATTCCAGAAACTCGCGGCAAGTCAAATAGCACGAATAGGTAGTTTTGTTAAAGGTAACCCAGGTAGGTCAGCCTCTGGACTAGAGAGAAATGGGACCGTTTGTTATTTCTTACTAGCTGACCCGGGGCTCTATTCGAAACGTTACATAGGCAAAGGGAAATTCCCTATGCCTGCCGCTCACGCGTCACGGCGCTCAAATTGAACTTTAAATTTAGCTGCTCAAAGTTCGGTTTCAACGCCTTGATGCGTGAGTGCAGGGATAGGAAATTTCCCTTTTCCTATGTAACGTTTCGAATAGAGCCCCCGGCGAGCTTCGTCAATTGCGGAAGATGGCGGGAGCGATTTTTAAAATCATTTTTAAATTATATTTTCTGTATAGGTAATATTCTTTCGTCGCCCGGGGATTCTTAGCAACCCCACCCTGCTGTTGTCCGAACCGCTACCGTAGTCCGGGATAGCAGGGCTACCGGGAACTGGGGGCCTTCGCTTGCGGTGTCTATCCACCAGCTACAGAGCTCATTGGCGTGCATTGGGTGAGGCCTACGTCTAGCAGTGGACTACTATGGGCTGTTGATGATGATGATGATGATGAATATTCTTTCTGTATAATTTATGTATACTTAATAACTAACCCCACTTTGTTTTTTACACAGACAGATTAAGAGGGTTTACTCCGAAAGTTGGCAACGTCGCAAATAGCTGTCAAATGTTTCGCTGTTTTCATTTAATGATTAAGTACTTCTTTTTTTTAGGGTTCCGAAGTCCACAAGGAACCCTTATAGCTTCGCCATGTCCGTCCGTCTGTCCGCACTATTGCTCGGAGATGCTTAGGTCTAGAGAGCTGTAATTTGGCATGAATATGCATATTAGTTACGCTGACAAAGTGGTACAATAAAATTTTGAAATATATTTTTTTATAGGGTACCTCCCGTACTCGTAAAGTGGGGATGTAATTTTTTTTTCTTGCGTACCCCATGGTGCGGCATATCGTTGAATAGGTCTTAAAAAAATATTGTGGGTTTGTTAAAACCATTTTTTGATTAAGTGATGCGTTTGTGAAATATTAAGCTTTAAAGTGCTATTTCTTGCTAGAGTCACGTGTCCCCCCCCCCCCCCCCCCTGCCAGCTAAATGGTGGTATTTGGATGGCTGAAAAAAATCACGGTTGTGGCATATATAACGTAGTTGAAAGGAAAACTATCACAGCTA
This sequence comes from Aethes cnicana, assembly GCA_963971205.1. Classification (NCBI taxonomy): domain Eukaryota; kingdom Metazoa; phylum Arthropoda; class Insecta; order Lepidoptera; family Tortricidae; genus Aethes; species Aethes cnicana. Next base: position 8,935,367 of record OZ020278.1, on the reverse strand, counting down.
AGTAGGGTGTACAAACTTACGAGTAATAGTCGACCAACTTATAATGATGATTTTTCTCGAGCGGCAGGGGCGTCGGGCGGGCACGTCATACCACAGGCTAGCTAGATGCTAATAAGTCTTAGAAAGGTACTGTGGGCATCCTCAACTTCGGAACCCTATAATTTGCGCGTGGCCCGACACGCACTTGGCCGGTTTTTAATTAATTAAAAACAGCGAAACATTTGACAGCTATATGCGACGTTGCCAACTTTCAGGATAAACCCTCTTAATACTTATTTTAGAAACTTTAAAGTTACAACCCATAATCAATGTAGATTAGATACTTGCCTATTACAGGACATACGCATTGAATTAGGAAATGCTCATTTTCTCATTGCATGCACGGCTCTGCCACTGGTCGCGCGTGGTCCTGGCCAAGGCAACAGGATAAGCAGAAATGCAGAGTTTCTCGTCATCTGCCTTTATGATCCTATCTGCAGTAGTTTTCTGTTATTTCACCCAGTATATAATTAAAATGCCGCCGCCGCTCGGCCGGTCGTCACTCGGATCCAGCAAAAACTTACCGCGAGTTGACACGGCGAATACCTTTCAGCTTTTAATTGGATTACACCTTCAAACTTCAACATAAACTTACACGTTAGATTGCGGATTAGTTAACAAACCTCCCTAAAGCCGTGGTAGCCTAGTGGTTTAAACTACCGCCTCGCATGCAGACTTGCGAAATTCAATTTGATTATACCACTGATCTTTTCGGTGAAGGAAAACATCGTGAGGGACGAAACCAGCTCACATCTACGCAAGTCCTCTCGTGATGAGAGGAGGCTTGTGCGGAGCAGTGGGACGAAAAAATAGGCTGTAGTGGTGGTGGGAGGCCTCCCTAATGTCACTGTCGGGTTGATTCTAATCTCGCAAAATTCTGATAATCTACATAAAGCACAAACAAACGGGTTTTCTTACAGCTATAAAAAATGATCTTCTATTACGGAAAAAAGAAGTCAGATTCACACACCAGATCACCCCCTCTTATCACACTCGAGAAAACTGGCAACAGTGTCCTCTCAGTTCTATAAAATGCAATGATGAAGATGATGATAATGCCATATATTTTTGATGAATGAAATGAATGAATGAATGAAATAGTTTATTTGCTGTAAGTGTGGGTATTTACAAAGATGTCACATATTATTATTATCAGTTCGCACACTTAGCTGCGTTCAGCATGTAAAAAATATCATAATTTTAAAACTAAAAATACTTATTAATTACATTAAATTTACAGTTTTTGATTGCTCTAAAAAATCTTTCACGGTGTAAAAACAACTTGATTACAAACTATGGCTAGGGAGCCCTTCTTACTGCACTCGTTCCTCTCTCAGACTGAGATTCAAATTATTGACCACCCTTGAAGATGCACATTTGAATGAGAGTGTATCTCCTCCTCCTTTAGGACGGCTATCGTTCGCCGGGAGGTTTCCATTCAATTAGGTGCGCACGCCGGCATGCATTTTGGGCACGGCGTGGCACGGCAGACCTTTTACAATGCTGCCCAGTGAACTGCGCTGACATTACCAATATCGGATGTGCCTTTGACATTTTCAACATGTAAATAGGGATAAGGAATTTACCATATCACCACAGAATATACCTAATTATAATCGCTAAATCTCTATTTAGCGATTTTATACCCCTTTGCTCTGTATGCCTACCTAGGTAGGTACTTTTATCTTCCTATCTATTTCATAAGGTAAGGTGGGATAAGAGCGGACGGATTAAGACCAATTGAACAATAGACTCGACATCTATTTAAAATAAATCATTAAAATAAGGTGCGATCGTTATTTTATTAAACTTATCTTAGATTTACATTTAGTGGCTTCTTGTAAACTAAACAGTTTCTTTGTTTTAACGCGTGTAAAAACAAGATTTGCTTTTTTGGGCGTGGTAAAAAAATGCCCGGGGTAAGTTCGGGTGTCTTTTTAAACCCACTTCTATCGCTTTGAGAATAAGGTGTATATATAGTCATAGTTATAGTTTATTGCTATGCCATGGTGTTACAAGGTGTTACAAAATGAATGTTACTTACAGAATGAAAAGTTACTTACAGAATTCTGGTAGCTTGTTAAACACTTTAATCGATATGATGTCCGGTCTCTTCAGGCATGAAGGTCCTGAAGAGTGAAACTTTAGCCGAGAGCTGTCACACATGCAAAGTAATTTATTCGATCTTTAACGTTCTAAAACATAAGAAAATAAAAATGGCACGAAAAAACTTTGCAAACGAATGTTCTTTTTTGTACTTTTAAGCATCCGATCTTACCCCAGACTTTGATATTTTAAAATTTTAGGATTCTCAAACTGCCTCGCCAGAAGTTGAACTAACCCCATATGAGGGAAAGATTGGAATTCGGATAAATTCGACTTTTGTTAAGACTCTTGAAGTGTCTGCTCTAAAAGGTTGAAATAATCATTAATTTCCAAAGGATCTGTCTCTTTTCTCCTTAGGTAATCCACAGTTTGAAGCTTTTTAATTGACAAATTATGTCTTTTGCAAAATTCAGTAAACCAGCCTGAACTTGGCCTCCCATTGTTAAAAGGGGTATTCAATTCATTTTTATTAATGAATTCTTGGGTAATGTCCAAAACTTCTCCTCTAGATAATCCCCATCCACGTTTTTCAAGGACACGAAGACAGTTTGCGAGCTTGTTTTCAAATTCTCTAGGGATTGCTGTTGCTCTGCCAAGTGTGTTGCTTTTTATTCCTGTCTTTTTTAAGACTCTGTCACTTAAAGTGGATTGAGGAATCCCATACTCTTGTGATGCAGCAGCGTACGTAAGTTTTTTATCTTTAATTTTTTGTATAGCTGTTTCCAGGTCTTCGTTTGTATATGAAGTAGCTCGCGTTGTCGTCCTGGCATATTTTCGCGGCATCTACAAGTAAGTAAACATTTAATTATACTTCTAATACAAATATTACCCACCAAAAACGTCTTCATGTAAAATGACGCCAAGACTTACTTGTCTTGGCGTCACTTTATATGAAAATGATTTTGGTGGAATGGTATTTCTATTTGTAACGGTAAAGAGCCAAACACAAATAAATGATACGATGTCGCGTCGTGGCACGGTGGACTTCGGGTTACGTTACGTTACGACGTCGTGTCGTCGTGGATATCTACGTCGTAAACATGACGTCACAACGTACTTTGTGTTTCGTCCCTGAGGGTGTTAATTAAGTACGTTTTTTTTTATTTGTAATCAGTATTCTAAATACTTATGTTCTTATAGGGAAAAAGCTATATATATAGATGGTGATGCAAAATTTACCTACAGATTTTTTATGTTCCTAATCCTAGCTTACAACGTACTAAATTTAAACTTTCTATGACTTCAAGAATTATCCAAACATTTTTGATGACCAGTCTGTCAGTGAGTAAAAAAATTGGGTATTTTTTATGACGCTTCAGTAAACGGTAAACGCGTCGTAAAATTAAGACAAATTCAATGTATTACAAGCCTATATTTTGAAACTAATAAGAAAGAAAGAAAAACATTTATTCTGTAAGATTATTATTTATTATATAAGAAAGACTGACTGAGAGATTCTTCGGGCGTAAAAAATAAGGCTAAAAGCAATTTGGGGTGTTGTAAAAAGTGAAACTACATCTAAATCGAACAAAAATCAGTTTCAGGCTGAATTTTCCGACAATATATCTCAGCGAATAAATAACTGTTTTGTATACTCTACAAATTAGGGAAGCGAGGAAAGGTGTTGATATGGATGAGGCATTGAAACTACTGCAACTACACGTACCAAAAGTAGAAAGTTGTGCAGATCTAGAACCGTTCACAGTGTATGAAATTCATAATTTGTTAAGAATGATAAAAGCGAAGATGACAAAAGATATTTATGATATCCCCACCCACATATTACGTAAACTTCCCCCGGTTTTCATTGATATACTTTGTTATGTTATTAATAAGTGCCTAGAGGTAGGAGTATATCCGGAAACATTAAAGAAAATAAAAGTGATTCCAGTGTACAAGGGTAAGGGAGACAAACTAGAACTGAAAAACTATCGACCTATATCAATTATTCCGGCACTATCTAAAATATTCGAGTTGGGCTTAGGTAACAGACTGATAAAACACCTTAAAAGTAATGATTTATTGGCTCCCGAACAGTACGCATATCAGTCTAATAAGTCTACAACTGATGCCACTAGGGAACTGGTTAGAAACATAATAGTTGATATTGAAATGGGATACCAAACGGCTGTTGTATCCAAGGCATTCGACTTGGTGGACCATGGTCTTATCCTAAAAAAGCTTGATCACTATGGCATAAGAAACACTTTTTTGAATGTATTTAAAACTTTTTTGTCAGATAGAGAATAGCTGGCTGAAGTTAATGTAGATGGTTCACGAAATAGATCCAAATTTGAATCGCTTGGCTCATTATCAGTTCCACAGAGATCTGTTTTGGGCAACTATCTATTTTTGATTTTGGTTAATGACCTTGCTTCGTGTACTAAACATGCGAAACTTATAGCATATGCTGATGACAGTGCATTTATTGTTGCTGATAAAACCTTTAATGAACTGCAGGACAATGTAAATTCCTTAATCATAGATATCAAGTTGTTGTTCACCAGAAACGCTATGCTACTGAATTTGGATAAAACTAATGTATTACAAGTTAATCTCAAAGGCAAGTCCGTAAAAAAACTGCAAATCTCACTTGAAAATATAAATGTACCTTTAGTTGATATCGTAAGTTATCTAGGTTTTGTTTTGGACTCTGGTTTAAAGTGGAATGAACATATAGACTTTGTGTGTAAAAAAATATCAAAAGCCTGCTTTGCAATATCTCATCTAAAGAAAATGTTAAATGATAATTGATAAGTGTGTAAGGAATGCATATTTTGCATATTTTCAATCAATTATTTTATTTCACAAGGTGTTGACATTTGGGGGCAAGCGGCTGACAGAAATAGGGTTTTCATTCTGCAGAAAAGAGTGGTCAGAATAATGATGGGAGTGCCTTGGGACACGCCAGAAAGAGAAATATTCAGGGAACTAAAAAAATTAACGTTTCCCTGTCTGTACTGTACATATTTGAAGTAGCGAGGAATGTCCATAAAAATCTCCAGCATTTCAAAAAATTGGGAACAAGTCTCAATACTCGGAGCGACAAGGACACGAGTCAAAAAATCTGAGCAATGTGTATGGTGGTGCATAGGGTCTAAGATATACAACCACCTACCGAATAATGTTAAAACAAACTGTGAATGCAATAAAAGTTTTATAAGAAAGCTCAGGGAATTTCTACTAGATAAGGCATACTACACATTAGATGAATATTTTACAGATAAAATAGAATAAGAAATTATTGATGTATTGTAATATACTTACTTAATGCTCACTATGAATGTTATCCTATTTTTGACGTGTAACAATGTTATAAATAAATATATGATATGATAAACTTTATAAACTAATGACATTCAATGTGTTTCATGTTAAACTTTTATAAATAAATAAATAAATAAATAAATAAATATGATATGTTTTTTCTAGCATCGTCATAGTCATAGTTAAGGTGAATTCGGCTAAGATCGGACGGTTTTATGGTTAGTTAAAAGAGTTTCCGAATTTTATTTTTCTCCCTAATTATATGATTGTAAGTATTAACCAAACTATATAATGTGAGTTTGATAGTCTTCCTACGATAAACGGTTTAGTTTTAATAAGTGCTAAAAATTCAGAGGTAAGAAAAAAAAAACGTTCGAGTGGTAAATTCGGATTACTATCTATTTTCACTCCTATTGCTGATAGAATCTGGTGCATATTGACAAAACGTCCAATCATTAATCTAGTTTAGGGTACTGTTTAAAAAAAAAACTAATACTTACTTTTCTGGGAAAAGTAAGTATTAGTGGGAACACGAGTATAGTATTTTTTTGTTGCTTTTGATGTCCGGTCTTTCCCTGTATGGCAAATTTTAAGGGAATTGCGTTTCTCAGACGTTTGTAAAAAACTTGTTGAAGTAAGTAATTTCTGCGTGGCACATTAAAATGACGATAACTTTTCTTCCTAATACCCAATGGCAATTATAAAGATGCTTTTTTAAGTAAGATAAAAACAAGTACTTAATTAAATAAAAATCTGGATTTATTTTATTACAGTCCTGAAGCTACAGCTTTAGTAAAAATGTGAGTTTGTAGGCAGGATTAGAAGTCAACATTATTATTAGCAAACTTAACAGTCTTTTTCATAAGTACTCATTTATACACGAGTGCCTCATAATTTAAGCACTTATTGTAAAACTAGTTGTGCCCCGCGACATTGTCTGCTTTGCGATAACTTTTGTTTCCCATATCCAATTTTAATCAAACATAGCTTATATGTAGTCCGACTGATGCTCTATTTACCTTTGAAAACTGCATTCAAATCGGTTCAGTAGTTCCGGAGATTAACACTTACAAACAGATAGACAAAAAGAAAGAGACAGAAAATTTACCCTTTTATTAGAGTATTTTTTTTATAGTTATAACACATTTTTACAGTGTTTGGTTTTCACGTACTTTGAAAAAATATTTATGTATATAAGTATTTATGTTATATGCACCACCACCTTTTTTAATTCTTTGACAGGTAAGCAGTGTAATTTTCTTCTATTTAAGTACCTAACTAAGGGGTTTTCCCACTCGACCGCACCCCGTAGTTCGCACTGCGACCACCTAGGAACAGCAGGTTCATTCCTTTAAAAGGTAAGGCACAACATAGACTAAGTATATCAGTCTATATATGTATATTATGGCCTCCGGACATAGGCCTCCTCTCATCACGAGAGGGTTTGGGCTATAGGCCCCCACGCGGGCCGAGTGCGCATTGGGGACTTCACACACATCTTTGAACTACTTCGCAGATGCGTGCAGGTTTCCTTACGATGTTTTCCTACTGTACCGAAAAGCTCAGTGCCTCAACCTCTAAGTTTACGTGCGAAATTCAATTTGAACAAGCGATAATATGCCGAAAATTATTGAAAAACTCGAAGCGGGAAAGTCCGGATCTCCGTAAAAACGAAAAAAACTTACTTGTTTTTCATCTCGTCATGGCTAAAATCCTATCGGAGCGACAAGAGCGGACTCGGAGATGGGCACAAAATACATATAGCCATATACATAAGTACTGATATAAATAACAGTATAAACTACATATTTCAATCATAGATTAGAACTGTAAATATGGTGCGAGACAATCTTTCATGAACTACTACATAAACAATATGTCAAATAAGTAATACGTAACGAAGAATTGCATCACTGATTTTATGTATTTTCATTTGGGTTTATTATAATTTTCATTAATATTGCGCTATTGTGATGAACAAAAGATAAAAAAATCACAGCTTTGACCATCTTCTTCATATCAAATAAGTACGAAGACAATATAATAGTGGCTAAAAAAAATCTTTACAATCAAATGTAGTGAGGTTCTCTAAAACATAAATAAAACATTCATGAAGTACCTAAAATGTTTGAGAGCCGCTTGCTTCTTTCTGTTCCAGCAAAGACCGGATGATTTCATTTTATCCGATCTTTACCCGTGAGGGGTAACACCGGACATCAGCTAATATTTACAAGTCTACAGTCGACTCCAGCCAGCGTCAACAGCGATCTTAACGTGTCTTAATAAGAACAATTTTAGCTACCACTACTAAAAGCCTAGTAATCAGATGAGATAATAATAATACAACAAGCTGTATTCTCGCCGAACTATTGAAATAAAACTACAGGGGAAAGATCGGATAGAAGAAAATAATAATATAACTTACCTTGTTTTCTTAAATCCACTGTAGTACACGTCCGAACCGTAGGAGCAGCCGAGGGGAACTAACTAAAGTTCGGTACAGAACAAAATGGCATCTTACGTAATGTTGCCACCATTGAAAAATATGGTCACATTTGGGAGTATTTTCATGCATAAGACGGTGACCGGTGTTGTACCGTAATACGCCAAGAACCGTAATAAAACTGACCATAGTAGCACTTGTATTTTACTCATTGTTTGTGCACAGTTTGCTTTTGGGCCTGCGTTATCTCAACCCTACTCGAAGATAACATTACAATAGATGTTGGGGACGACCATCGCGTATTAGGTGCATTTAGTGCGCTCTAAAATGGAGTTATCAACTTATTGTATTTTTATTTAAATACTACCTAGCTTCTGCCCGTGACTTCGCCCGCGTGGAATTAGAGCACCGTTCCCGCGGGTACGTTGCTTTTTCCGAGATAAAAAGAATGCCTATGCCTATCCAAATTTTCATCTGAATCGGTAATGCGGTTTACGCGCGAAGAGGTAACAAACAGTCAGAGTTACCTTCGCATTTATTATATGAATATTGAAGTTATAGTTTTACAGAAATAAAAATATTAAATTATTTTGGGCTTTCTTACAAATGACGGTTCATGAAATCGGCCAAAATTAATATTAAATGAACGTTTTAAACAGTCGCTCAAACAGGATTTCCCTGGCAAACACCAAGGCTGCGTTCCGAAACGCGCTCAGAGCGCTCACAGCACCTTGCATCCCTTTTCCTCTTGAAAGTGGAGTCCTAAGAGGAAAAAGGATGCAAGGTGCTGTGAGCGCTCTAAGCGCGATTCGGAACGCAGCCCGAATCAAACAGTTTTGAAGGGCTAAAGATGGCTGCTGAACTGTCATTCGATATAGGAACAGTAGAAACATTGTAGAAACATCACCTTCTGTCTTCCTTCTGTGAATGATGGACACTGAAGCAACTGGGCCTGAAATTAAATGACAGTTGACAGACAAGACGGAGGCTGCGTTCCGAAACGCGCTCAGAGCGCTCACAGCACCTTGCATCCCTTTTCCTCTTGAAAGTGGAGTCCTAAGAGGAAAAAGGATGCAAGGTGCTGTGAGCGCTCTAAGCGCGATTCGGAACGCAGCCCGAATCAAACAGTTTTGAAGGGCTAAAGATGGCTGCTGAACTGTCATTCGATATAGGAACAGTAGAAACATTGTAGAAACATCACCTTCTGTCTTCCTTCTGTGAATGATGGACACTGAAGCAACTGGGCCTGAAATTAAATGACAGTTGACCCAATTGACAGACAAGACGGAGGCTGCGTTCCGAATCGCGCTTAGAGCGCTCACAGTAACTTGCATCCTTTTTTCTCTTATGACTCGACTTTCAAGAGGAAAAGGGGTGCATGATCCTGTGAGCGCTCTGAGCACGTTTCGGAACGCAGCCGGACAGATCTTGGCTGCGTTCCGAATCGCGCTTAGAGCGCTCATAGCAACTTGCATCCTTTTTCCTCTTAGGACTCGACTTTCAAGAGGAAAAGAGATGCAAGGTGCTGTGAGTGCTCTGAGCGCGTTTCGGAACGCAGCCCATGTCTCTCTTCGTTCTTACTCTTGTTTGTTGAATGTGTTTATTTTTCATTCGTTTCGACATTGACTTTCGCCTTAATTCTACATAATTAAGAAAATAAAAGGCTTTAAAATAACTTGTTGCTGAGAATAATTAAAAATGGTACGCAGATTACGAGAGCAAAGCACTACCGAAGACGAAATTGTCATAGGTAAACAATTTTGCGACTTAGCTGATATGTTGTTACGAATTCTGATTAACAATTCATAATTATGGTAATTTTTCAGACACACCTCCGCAGAAAAAACATAAGAAGCATAAACATAAGAAACACAAAAGAAGGAAATTGGAAAATGAATACGACAGCGATACTTCAATCGACGTTTCATACGAGGACGCTACGGACAAACCTTTTAAAACTAAGATGAAGGTGGGCAAAGATTTGCCTGGTTCATCTGCTGCCGATATCTTGAAAGCTCAAACCATGAAGTCGTCGTCAGACTCCCGAAAATCCATGCCAGGTTCTTCCTCCAGCACTCCCCCTAAGGTGGTTGCCAAGAGAAAGAAAAAAGGACGCGACAGCGGCACTTCGAGCGAAGAGGAGCGCTGGCTAGACGCTATCAAATCTGGGAAACTGGAAGAGGTAATTGTTTTAGGTATTAAAAACTAGACGATGCCGTCACCTTCGTTCCGTGTAGTCTTAGAATTTGTGTTCTCAATGATACTATACATATAGATGGTTATAGTTTTAAAAGTATTGAAAAACTGGTATGACTGGTCGTCCCTTTCTGTAAATAGTTAATAATGTAAATCTTCATACCAAATTTCATCCAACTCGGTCCCATTGTTGCGGCGTGAAGGAAGGATAAACAAACACACTTTCATATTTATAATATCAGTATCTATTAACTTAAGTTAACCAATATCCTTTTCAAGACGCCATGTCAAATACAAAAGCCATTACTCACAAGCAGAGAAGAAATATAGATCTTATGCATACATATCCCTTATACATAGGCCATGATGCATATTAGGTATAAGTTGTTTTTGTCAAACCTGTGGTGTGATATATGTCATTGGTGTTGAAAAGCTTAACAGTTACTTTGTATAATCAGAAGGCCTAGCTGTTTACTTAGCTATAAAACTGAATTGTTTTGTTACTAATTTAACTTTACAATCTCTTTTTCAGGTTGATGAAGAATTAAAGAAAATAAAGCCCAAAGACCCTAAAATGATGACTGCTAGACAAAGAGCTATGTACGAAAGAGGTACAGACAAAGATACAAGCCCTAGCCGAGAAGTCCTTTTAGCTCTACCATCAGGTTACAAGGAGAAAGTAATGACTGCTGAAGCAATACAGAAAGCTGCCATAAAATCTCAAAAACGCAAACAACTTGCTGATGAGAAAAGAGAAAAGGATAAAAAGAAAACAATGGATAGACTGCTTAAAAAACAGGACTCAAAGAATTTGAAAAATGCACAGAAAGGCAGACCTGCTAGAAGGCAAGAACCCACTATGGTTTATAAAAATAATGCCACTGAAATATCATTATCTTTACCACCTGGGATACCATTTCCCCTTGAAGCCATGCCTCCTCGGGAAGCTCCCAAACCAATCCAATGTGGAGTGGATGGTTGTGAAAACATCAAGAAATATGATTGCTCTAGAACAGGAACTCCACTCTGCAGTTTAGAATGCTATAATAAAAATCTCTCAATAATTACATGTTAGTCTTAATAATTGTGTTTTACTTTAAACCTAGTAATCTTTGCTAATACATCATCAGTGACAATTTATAACCTGGATCATCCCCCTTAAGAGTCACTGTTTTATTTTACTGAACCCTAAAACCTGCGAAATCGTACTTTCAGTGGTGTGATCACAAAAAATATTTAATTAATTATTTGGTTTGTGGGTGTGGTATTAATTTTGCTTGAGCTGCTACTGCTGCTTTGATAATATGGGATGGCTTTCATATTGGGCTAGCACCGAAAGTTATGAAAAGTGAACCAAAACCAAATGTTATTCTTAACAAGTGTAGGTTTTGGTTTACCTTGTTGAACTTTTTTGCAGTCTTAATGGTAATAAATAAGTACAATACCATCCTGCTATGCAAAAAAACTATCCAGTTATCTTTTTAGTACCAATGCAATAGGGATGACGACAACTTTTTTTTCTTACTCTATCAGGAAGATTATTGAAAAGTATTGGACACGTATTTTATCTTTTTTCACGTAATCAAACTTATACGGAGATATATTGAGTTGAAATGTCGCGTGACGTCACGGTTAGGTACGATTTACACCTATCGGTGACGTAGTTAGACCCCACTCTGCAACTTTAATGCGTTTTACTTAGTCATTCTTTGTTAATTTGATAAAACAAAAAATATGTGTCTAATGTTTTTTTATTAGGTACTTGACTGACGGACTAATTAGAATTTCGATTTCTTCACCCTGTCGTCATCCCTATTGTGGATTACTATTGATCTAACTAATAACTAGAAATTAAACACCCCTGACAAACCATCAGAAAAGAGCTGATAATCTTCAAAGATACCTAGCTAAGACTGAAGGCTGTGATCATGTTTCACATATTCAAATAGAAAGTTGAATTTGAGATTAGAGAGAGAAGAGTTGAGAATTAAGAAACCTATTTTAATATAAGTAGGTATGATTTCATTACTAAGAAATAATAAACCAAGACACAAAATAGTGAGCATATAATCATTTCATAATTAGACAAGTTTTAAATAGACCAGTTTTCATACAATACTTCAATTACATTACACCAATACATTAAGAATAGATTAAATAGTTATAATGAAAGCTGGCATTATAATTGAAGATTCAGATCTCAGCCTCGTCATTTTTTCATAGTTACCAGCTTCCACGGTGTGTATTAAAATATTATTTCCTAACACTTGATTCCCTATACATAAATACCATTGTTTGACAACATCAGTCATCACTAAAATAAATTATTATTTATTTGAAATCATGGAACACAACTGGACTAGACAGCATCATTAAACATTGTTCATGCATCTATGTAATATTGTGCCTGATGACGGTTTTTCATCATCAAATATAATCATTATTTTTCTATTCATATTTTTCATGCAACATTCAATTACTCTAAATTGGCAAGTCAAATATATTTTTTTATTTCTTGTTTACAATATTTTGGGTGTTGATGTGTTTTGTTATCATTTGAATTCAGAAAATAATTTCATGATATAAATTTAGTCACTTTCTATACTTATTCTAAAACATCAATTTGGCAACTTGTTTGAGCTGTGTAAGTGTAAACAAGCGTATTAGACAGATCATACTGGTATGTTTCTGAAAAGCTATGTATAGCACGACACAACTTAGAAGGCGCGCGGCGAAGCACTTAAGCCGTTGACGCAGTCTATTATTGCTAAATCCACGCGCCTTCTAAGTTGTGTAAACCTGTACACAAAGTTGAATATTTATCTACCTAATACAAATTACTTTATCCAACATCTAGGCATAAACACCTATATATAAACATCTACTGGAAATTTAAAAGATGCTCCAACAATACAACATGCACACTTAAACATTCAATGCATTACAATGATCTGACATATTATTTAAAATCGTATACTGGACATTATAATAAACTATTTAGATATGGACTTTGTAATAACAACATAGTCTATGTAATATTTTGCACTAATTCATCGTAATTAACACATTTTCTTCTATATGCTGCACACAGTTCAACACAGACGTGAATTGAAGACACCACAATAGCAAATAGTTGTCCTGTCCATCAAATAATTGCCAGTTTATTTGGAATATAAAACTGCCTCTTGCCATACCATACCATTCCTTCTCACTGCATTCAATTTTCAAGAGAGCTCAAGATGCAGAAAGGGCCCATAAGATATTGGGCACAGTTTAAACTGTCATTCTAAAGACCAAAGCACGGCAGCCAGCAAAAGGGCAAGAAGTAACCGGCTTGGTATCAGACATTCGTCCGTTTAGAGCTACGAAGGCGCGCCAAGCCTGACTGTAACCGCTAAGATTGATTGTTCTGTTTATTTGACCGCAGGCGCGCGAGTCCAGAGCGCTCCTCCTCCTCGTCGCTGGTGCAGGACAGGCCGCCCACCGCTCCGCGTGACGATGTCGCCTGTATCAAATCTTGGTCTGGCCCATTTCTGCTCTCATATAACAAAATTCCAAGAGTTTCTTCATATATTCGCGCCTCAGGAAACTCAACTTTCGTGTGCTTCTTGTCTGTAGCGTAAACAATGGATGTGCAGCAGACTTCCGCACATTTCTTACCATGTCCAAAGAAGGACCAGCAGCATATTTCATTAGAACCAATGACATCTTTGATGAAGAGCACCCTCCCACTAAATCTCAGAGAAAGTTTGTCAAATAATTCAATGTTCTTGAGCAGATTGTCATCAGATGTATTGGTATATGAATACTTGTTATTGTGTCTATTTATCAACAGTTTGACAACAGGCTGAAAACAAAGCAGGAAATGTTATTTTTATCTAAATTTTTTCTAGCAATGTCACATAGCAGAACTTTTAGAAACATTGGTTGAACATTACTCCTTAGTAAAATTATTTATTTATTTATTTAATTTTTAGACAGGCAGCAATTCGCTGATGCGTCTAAATCATATTTTCACTGTTATAGTTCATGTTAGTAAGAGAGTTTATCTAGAAATTAAATACTACTGTAGGAGAGGAGAGGTGTATTCCATATAATGCAATTACCATATAACACAAAAACCTTTATACCTTCTCATCTCATATATGGTAATGAAATATACAACGAGAAGTGGGTATACAGAGGAGTAATTAAAATTATTTGTAGAGATGGGCCGACTAGTCGAGGATTAGTCGGGAAAGCAGACTATTCGGCATCATTTCTAGTCTGTGATTAGTCGGCAAAAATGCCGAATATTCGGTCCTTTATTGCCTACAGAAATTAAACCATTTTTTAATCTAAATTTTTTTTTTATTTTTATGATACAATTAACATATAGGAACTCAAATAAAAAATCAGTTACATCCTCCTAGTAGGTAGGTAGAACTAGAAAATTGATTTATAATTTATATACTAGCTGACCCTGCGGACTTTGTACCGCCTTGAAATTTTTTGGGGATGAAAAATAGCTTACGTCCTATTCTCAGACCTACTGAACATGCACTCCAAATTTCATAAGAATTGGTAGAGTCGCTTCGGAGGAGTTTGGTTACAAACACTGTGACACGAGAATTTTATATATTAGATTACTATTACTTAATATTTTTCTAGCAAAGACAAATTATGATGTAAAAAAGTTAGTCTCGGCTCGATCAGAAAGTTAGCAAAATTCTACGATCTGCATTGCCAACTAGTTGACTGATTAATCAGCATAATGAAAACCGATTAGTAGGCCTACTGGACAGTCGGCAAAATCCCTAGTCGGCCCATATCTAATTATTTGTAATTTTGTAATCTGTTTGATACTTATTTTGCAATGATTCAATTGCAAATTGCCTATGTAGGCAATTCATAAAGAATTAAACATACTAACTGACCTTTGAAGTAGACATGATAAGCAGTTGTTCCTCCTTATGAGAAGTGATAAGGGGTACTCGGCATATTGGTTCCGCTTCCCTTTCCTTCTTTGTCAAAGCTTGTTGGCACGACTCAGTCAACTCTTCAATCAGGAAATATTTTGCCTCTGCCAGAAGCTCCATGATCTCACGATAGCTGTCAGGAAGTGCCACAGTACCATCACGCAAGTAATTCAGTATTGTGCCAAAGTGCTTGCCACAGCGGTCAATTAGTATCCAACCTGTAATATGTTATTAACTATCAATAACTATTGACCAAGACCATTACAACAAATACAGTATTTTTCAATTTAAAGTTTAAATGAATAGATGCTAACATGGAGTAGGTACAGCAAGCAGACAAAATGCATTGGGGCATTATTTTTATCAGATAAAATACATAAATATGTACCACTAAAGGCCTATATTAATCTGAACAAAATTAACAAAAGAAAATTGTTCACCATATTTCAGGACCTGCTTATCTCCGAGATTGATGTTATCTATATGAATAAAAGTGAGTCACTAAAAGTATCCAGAATCAGAACTCACCCTCGGAGTCTGTAAGCACTTCCATTCTGCCACTGAACATGGTCCTCAGCATGTTATCGCTCTTGGTCAGGGTCCCGATGGTCGTATAGAAAAGCGTCCCGCCCACATTCAGCTTCACATATTGCGAAGGACTCCCTTTCAGTAAAGTCTTATGGTCACCCGACATGTTAGCCGTCGGGTCGGGATCCAGCGGAGACAAAGCGACACGATTTAGAAACCTTTTAGTACTCAAAATGCCGAGCGATTTCAGGAGTTGCTTTTAACTCCTGAAACAGTCTGTGGGATTCTCTCTCTAGACTATCATAGTTGTGATCACAAATAACGCAGTATATTGATATTTAAATTTTCTACTTTCAAATCTCGCTTTTAGAAATTTAATCACAATAAACCTACTTTAATGTGTGTTAATATTTAATTAATTTGTAGGTACAGTACATAATTATTCTGTGCTATCACTTTGACATATAGATCTTGTCTATGACATGACATTTGTAGTTAACCTAGGCTGCGTTCCGAATCACGCTTAGAGCGCTCACAGCACCTTGCATCCTTTTTCCTCTTAGGATTCCACTTTCAAGAGGAAAAGGGATGCAAGGTGCTGTGAGCGCTCTGAGCGCGTTTCGGAACGCAGCCCTACAAAAAGCTTACAAAACATTGTTGTTTATTCCTTTGCTTTATATGAAAAGATAAAGGCAAAATATATCGATTTCTAAATTAAATGACTTGTAAATAAAATATCTTAATAGCTGTGAAATTGTGATGTATTCAATCAAGGTAACAATGAAACATGAATGAAACTCTCTGATTACAGGGAAGACTATTTAATATGGTAACATTGCAGGGCTAGCACGGACGAAGCCCGCTAAAATCTTTTTTCATAGGTACTTCGTGGACTCTATCATACAAAAACCGATTTTTAGTGTTCGATTAGATGTCATCTTCAACATAGACAACTTTTCGATTACGTGTGGTACTTTTCAGGATCGAAGAATATCCTATTCCGAAATCTTGGGCGTCCTGTAAGGTTTCTGGAAGTTTCGCGTTGAGTGTTTCGGGAAGTAGCAAAGAAGAGATTACTGCCATCAAAGACACTGCACACAATAATACACCTGGAAGTCTTGGGTCGAAATGCCTTCCCTGAAAAAAAATAAACGTGAAAAGAATGCAAGTAATACGCACAATTCAGCGTGACCTAGAAACTAGAACGTGACATTGAGTATGTCAAAGTAAGCAACCCAGGCTTAACATATTGAAAAATGTAGGAACAATTTCCTCCAAATCTATTGTAGCGATAAATATACATTTGATATTCTTAGTTGCAAATGTCAGCAAAACGGATAATAGAAAAAAAAAACACGAAAAAAATCTCACCATATACAAAATATATGGAGCAATAGCAGCACCCCCACTGGATAACATATTCCCCAACGACATTCCAGATTGTCTCAAGCATGTAGGATAGAGCTCCATACTAAACAAACTTATCGTGTAGTATGAAATGGTTGTAAATAATCTATTTAAAAATGACAATGTTGTGCCAACCCAGTACGTTCGTACCCATTCGTTGGAACCTGAAAACAAAGCATATTTATATTAATTATTATAAAAACAACTGTTTCTTTTCTGTTGCGAATTACAACAGTTTCAAGCTTACTGTTTTCTCGTACTGCAACAATTCCCCAAATCAATGCTGATGCTGTGAAAGAACTTGCACTGGTACGGCAACGACCAACATGTTCCGCAAGCCAAGCTCCAGCAAAATATCCTGGCAACTCGGCCATCGCCTGCCACGACGATTCAAGAAATGGGTTTCCATCGGACTTCTGACCGGGGCTCATGAGAAGAATCGTATATGCTATAGTTACACACATTCTACATTCAAAAAAAACATTAGGTTAATAAATTATATCATTATCATCATCATCATCATCACTACTACTAATCCACTCCAATAAAATACAAACATTGTAACTAATTTTTAGTTTTTATTTGAAATAATACTGTCTGTCCGAAATCCACAAAAAAATATTTCAACTTACGACAGAATTAGCTGCAGAAATGTATTGACTGCTAATCTCCAGCTAGAAAACAGGGCTAAAATCCCAAGTGACTGTATTTTCCCAACTGACGGCGTTGTTTTAATTTCATGTTCTGTATCCAAGTTCAATTTTGTTTTATTATCATTAGCAATCCGTTTTAATTCTTTGATACAATCTTTCGGCTTACCACTAATCCAAAGCCATCGCGGAGATTCCAAGATATTCCTGGAAATAAATGATAGTTTATTAAATATCGGTATATATGAAATCACAAAATAAATTTAATTTTTTCATAAAATAAGTTTATTGTTCTTGTCGTAAAACTTTTATAATAATTATTATTGATAAGTTTTTATAACATCTCTTATTATTATTATTACCTACCAGGAACATATTAAAAATGGTAACTGTGTTGCAGTAGTTACTATGGTGAAAATTTTCCAATCTCTTAACCACCAGAATAAAAATGGCATAATGCACATCCCACAACTCAATGAAGCGTTTCTTAAAGTTGCAACAGTTGCACGACGGGAAGGAGATGATATTTCCATTGAAATGACTAAAGTACTTTGCACTACAAACCATGAAGATAGACATGTTATAGTATAACCACTGACAAAATACCCAAACGAATGGCTACCTACAATCGAAATTACTCTCCCCACTACATTTAAAATTAATGAAATTATATACGTTAAGCGACGACCATACCTGAAAAACAATATAGATATTAAATTTATTTGTCTTTTTTTTCAAATGGGATATATATATATATATATATATATATATATATATATATATATATATATATACAAACAGACTAAAACATAGTCATATATATATACAGATAGACAAAGCGAACATAATAAAGAAAATGTACATACAATACAATACAATACTGACAAACCAGCATATATTACAGTTGAAAACTATGTGTAAGTACTACACCTGTACTACAGTGTTTGAGTTTGATTTTTTAACCAATAAAACAAATGAACAAAATATGTATGTTAGTCAATATTTTTGAAGTACCTCGTTGACCTCGTTCACACCGTTTTTAATCAGACATGTCATAAAATAAATTGAAATTTCAGTGCATGAAAGTAGCTGTCAAAGGCCCTTGTTCCACCACCGGCGAGGAAGCGATTACCCAGCTGTTCTCTCGGACTGACGGCTGATCTGATCAGATGCTGATCAGAAAATAGCCGATGACTTCGAGCTCATCGTCGGCGGTGGTACAAGTGAAAGAGATCCGAGATATAAAGTTTTTACTTACATATCCCCAAACCAACCAAAAAATAATGCTCCTACTATTTCTCCACCCCTGCTGAAGGAAAACACATTTGCCACATATAGCTCATCGTTACAGACCCAATTATTATCAGACGATACAGTTGAATTGTACCATGTTGTATCATAATCATATTTGTCGCAACCTGTAAAATATGTTTAATTAAAAAAACCTTGATAAAAAACCATCTTGTTTCATAATTACAACTATTACAAGTAGTTTCTTAGTGAGAAGAATCATATCTGGCCCTAACATGATATGATATTTACTGTACCAAATGTGTAGTTAGATGTGCTCATTTGAGTTTAAAGATATTTAATTCAAATTTATTTTATTTGGAGAAAAATATTTCGCGTAGTTCACTGTGACACATAAAAAGGAAACGGTTTAATCAAACAGGACCGGTATCGTCTACCTTAGAAAATGTTAGGAAAAAGATACTAAATCTTAGTTTTACTAGTTATTATTACGACACCTACTGTCAGGAGATCGTGTATATTGTCGGAATACCTCGGAGTACAGTTCTAGTAACACAAAACGGTAAAACGTTAGTAAACTTACTTTTAGTTTCGTTATTTACTTCAGGATCAACATAAACTGTACAGCTATCAAATTTAGTTTGACCAATGATATCTTTCGATCTGCCAAACAAAAGTATATTTAACTTCAGTAAGATAGTTAATGTAACAGATAAACAATATGGATATTGTGTAATTGAATTGTCTCATAACGTACGTGGGAATATATTTAGATTTCCATGTTTCTAAACTGACATTTTCAGGTCTTCGTGGAATCGAACATGTATGTGGAATCACAGCCAGAGCTAATATTATATTGAAATATGCCATTATCCAAAACAATGGCAGTACCATATTATAAATAACATCGAACTTTTTTTGAAAGTATCCACCATCTCCAACTTCTGATAAAGCACGATCGTAAATAGATTCCATATTAATATGAAAATAGTGTATCTAAATAACAAGTGTTTGTGACGAATGACCGAACTGCAATGGAAGAAGAATGTTGAAAGTATTCTGTTTCTCAATAGATAACGACATAAGTTCCTTCATCAAACAGGTTAAGCATATATAAACTGTTTTTTATCACTATTTAAAACATCGTAGTATTGTTCTGGCTGATAACCCTGTTTTATTCAAAACTACGAATTTAGTAACATGCAGATGAGACAGTCAAAACAATGTATTTATGTTAAATATTGTATTTTTATTGTGGTCCTTTAAATCATAGATATATATGCAGGTGGAACCGGCGGAGCAGGCAGAACAAGAAATTGGTTTATAATTGGCGTAGTAATCGCGTAACAAACATACAAAAAAGAAAAATTAATTAATTAAGAACCTTATTTGATATCGTTTTATAAAAATATAGCCTTTTGAGAGTCTATTTCAATTCCTCCTCTGAAAGTTTGCAATGCTATCAAATTTTACAATATACCTAATTTAAATCTTAGGAGAAATGTAATCAGTTCAATATCTAAGACGTGTCAGGATATGTTATCGTAACTGTCTCTTCACACAAATAAACACAGGATACGTAAGTACTGTAGAGTTAGTATAGCCTACTTATGTTGCTTAATTATCCTCTATTGGAGAACACTTAGGTAGGTATTTAAAACCGATTGAAATATCATATTATGAATCATATCATTTTATCACTGGTTGTTGGGAAGTTGAAGTGAGAACTTAGCGAGACAAGTCAGGTAATGAATCAACAAACCGGCGTTCAGAAATATCCATTGCTGAGAAGAAACGGTATTTTTACTGAAATTCAAGTACAATTTCTATAAACGGAAAATCTAATTTAAAACAATGCAAGGAAACAAACAAAACGTTTAAATAAATTATTTTTTATTTATTGACTGACATAATAATTTCATATACCTACTTAGGTATATGAAGTTATTATTAATTATTTTGACAAGGTGTTACCTACTCTTATTTTAAATGTATTACTTCATAATTGGAAAGAAATTGACATGTAAAGCTTGACTATTTATTGTTGATTTTTTAGCAAGTAAATAAATCAAATATCAGAAATACCGAACTGCGCTCCAGTACTCAAGTTGCAGATGTGGGTGCCAAGTCTGCCAAGCTGAAATGGGAGTGGGCTGGACACGTCTGTCGCATGCATCTGGACCGTTGGGCCAAATTGGCTTCCGACTGGACTCCACATGACGGCTTCCGGCGAAGAGGCAGCCCAAAAATCAGATGGCGGGACAACCTAGACGTCTTTGATAAAGAGTGGCAAACACAGGCACTGAACCCCTGTTCAGGTTGCCCTACACCTGGCGGAAAAAAGGGGAGGCCTTTGCCCAGCAGTGGGACACTCCAACAGGCTAAGAAAAAATAAATATCAAAGGCAATGTCATTTTTAACAGCGTTGTTTAATTTTTTGCGTGGGGAATATTTTGATAGAAAGTACGCTATAATGTTGAACGGTCTTAAGATCTATCCCCATACTGTGGCAATCAATACGTCAAGTTCTTCTTGGCTTATAAAAGGACAAAATACCTGTAGTAACGACATGACTTTCCTACAGACGTCTTAGACTACACCACTAAAAACATAAGTATCGGTTCTTCGAATAAAATTGTTTGTAATTACGACATCTTAAACGTCACCTTTTTGTGTGTTCTGGCAGATGACTAATAATTTCCTCTTCTGCTTAATATTTAGACTAGCTTCTGCCCGCGACTTCGCGTGAAATTTGGTAATAGCGTTCTCGCGCGATCTACTTATGCGTTTTTCCGAGATAAAAAGTAGCCTATATGTTTACCAGTGTTATAAACTACACTCACACCAAATTTTGTTGCAATCCGACCAGTAGTTCTTGAGTTAAATCCGGACATACATACATACAGTCAATTTTACAAAAAACTTTTTTTTGTGTTCGGTATCGTTTATATAGTTCCCTCGAATTAATCGTTTCTTTTAAATGTCAAGTTATAGACGAGACTTCATCTACATACTTATTATTATTATTAGTATAGTATATAGACTATAGACGAAAAACAGAAACTATACCTATAGTGGGCGAGTAGGCAAGTGACCGACATTTGCAGTTATGAAGATCCAAAGAACGTACTACGAAGTAATACATAATTGATACATAATACATCGTGTTTTAAGGGCGGTACACAAGGAATTGGAATCGAGAGCTCTATTGGCTTTAATGCCCACTTCATTGCCCGTCTTTATTTCCGAGGAAGTATGTAGTAAAAACGTATTACTCATCGACAGAAATGAAATAAAATAATTAATGGCATTTAGATTAAAGTTTACATTATATTAATTATTCCTTTTCTTTAAAGAAGAGATTGGTGACGCCTCTGGTGTTAGAAATGTCTATAGGCGGCGGTGATCACTTGCCACCAGATGGACCGTCTGCTTGATTGTCAATCTTTTTACATAAAAAAAGAAGAGTTATGACCAAATAGTTCGTTATGATCGATCTAATTGAATAATTTAAGAACAACAACCTTCTCAATTCGCTAAATGCTAAAAAGAAAACAAAACTAAAATGTTAACTAAAAATAAGTATATTTTTTAATAAAAGAGAACCGCCTTCAAAAAACGACCCCACTGCCCCAACCCTATGCCTATAAGCCCTAAGGATACGAACGATTGGATAAGGAGGATAGGATAGGGTTGGGTGGGGTATATCAAAATTATTTTGTGATTTTTAGTGGGTTCATTTTTTGAAGGCGGTTCCCTTTTTTTTAAAGAAATTAAATTTAAGTTAACATTTTAGTTTTTTTTTTTACATTTATTGATAAATAATTACTAAAAATCAGCGTTTCGTTTCGATGGAAGCTCCTAGTTGGCTTGATTTTCTCCGCCATCTTGAACTATTATCCTGATTTTTCATCCAATTTATAAAAAAACATAGCAACTTCTATCTACTACTACTATTACAACAGCCTATTTACGGCCCACTGCTGGGCACAGGCCTCCTCTCATCACGAGAGGGTTTGGGGTATAGTCCCCACGCGGGCCCAGTGCGGATTGGGGACTTCACACACATCTTTGAATTACTTCGCAGATGCGTGCAGGTTTCCTCACGATGTTTTGCTTCACCGAAAAGCTCAGTGGTAAATTCAAATTGAACAACTTATAAGCTAAAACCTTTCTCGGGAACCACTCTATCTATTTGTGAAAACCGCGTCAAAATCGGTTCAGCCTAACGTGAGATAATCGCGGACAAACTCACATACATACAAACATACGGATCAAACTGAAAACCTCCTTTTTTTTTTGAAGTCGGTTAAAAATACGATGCTTCTTGGCTTTATCATTATAAAACTCAACTGGGTTCTTTGAGTCTTCACAACTGGCAAATGTCAGTCATTGCATCTCGCCGACTATAGGGTGGTATAGGTTCAGCAGTTTATGTTTCTGTCTAGTACCTATATATAGTCTGGCAAAAAGAGTAAAAAATAATGGAGATGGCACTGTCGCTTTATAGGGTAACCCCAAAAACTTCGCTGAACATGTTTTGATACTTTTGGAAATTTTGGTACTCATGATTTTTCATGTCATAAGTAGGCAAGCGTGCTTGCTTGCAGGCCACCTGATGTTAAGAGGTCACTGCGGCCCATGGACATCAGAAATTATAAGATTGAAGTTATGAAAGATGTAAAGGTACAATTAGGTAAGTACCCTACTTTACAGGGTGAAATCAAAGACAG
Organism: Aethes cnicana; assembly: GCA_963971205.1. Classification (NCBI taxonomy): domain Eukaryota; kingdom Metazoa; phylum Arthropoda; class Insecta; order Lepidoptera; family Tortricidae; genus Aethes; species Aethes cnicana. Next base: position 8,911,789 of record OZ020278.1, on the reverse strand, counting down.
ACGCACTTAATTTCTGAGTATTTTTACTATGAAACTGAATCCAAAGCTTCCTCATCTATATTCTGCTTCTGCTCCTGAAAAGACCACGTCCATGTCTTGGCTGGAACCTGCCTCCAAATCATTAAGATTATCTTCTGAATTATGATTTTCGACAGGAAGACGCAACATCTCTCACTGTCGTCTTGAAGATTTATGACAAGTCTATCTATATTCTGATACAAAGTGTTGCTTCTTTTGTAATATTCTTTTTCAATTTTCATGACGTGCTAGTACGTATTCTTCCAGCCATTCACTAATACTACTTGGAATGTGAGTTAAGCTGCCTCCTAAAAATAAAATACAATAACTATATTAAAAAAAGGCAAGACGACTTCGTCAACCGATATCGCATTGCGTAAGTACCTAAAAGCTACATTAAAATATCACTCAAGTATCACGGAGTCGCAAGCGAGCTATAAGCCACGTCAACGCCATGGCGGAATACATAACCTATATTGAGTTAAATTTTACGAATAAAACAACACTAAATGCATAATTAGGAGGTAAATTTGTGCTTTATGAACACATTTATCAAAAGAATATGTTATAAAAAAGTGTTTCATACGCGCTATGTCGGCGGCTCTTTGAAAAAGTTGTCGAGATCCGTCAGAAGAGTTTTTGCCTCGTACTCTAGAAGACATCGCCTGTACACTTTATAAATCACTGCTCTGGTGCAACTATGTATTGTTTTATTCATCGGAATAGCCTTTAGACACACGTAGACACTCAAAATATTCGCAAATTCACACAAACTCCTGCGACTGCGACTCCGTGATACTTGAGTGATATTTTAATGTAACTTTTAGGTACTTATGCAATGCGATGTCGGTTGGCGAAATCGTCTTGCCTTTTTTATAATATAGTTATTTTATTTTATTTTTAGGAGACAGCTGAACTCGCATTTCAAGAAGTCTTGTGAATGACTGGAAGAATACGTGCTAGCACGTCATGAAAATTGAAAAATAATATTACGAGATAAGCAACACCTTGTATCAGAATATAGATAGACTTGTCATAAATCTTCAAGACGACAGTGAGAGACGTTGCGTCTTTCTGTTGAAAATCATAAAATTCAGAAGAGAATCTTTATGATTTGGAGGCAGGTTCCAGCAAAGACAAGAACGTGGTCTTTTCAGGAGCAGAATATAGATGAGGAAGCTTTGGATTCAGTTTCATAGTAAAAATACTCAGAAATTAAGTGCGTCTGTCTTTGATTTCACCCTGTAAAGTAGGGTACTTACCTAATTGTACCTTTCATAACTTCAAACTTATAATTTCTAATGTCCATGGGCCGCAGTGACCTCTTATCATCAGGTGGCCTGCAAGCAAGCACGCTTGCCTACCTACAAAAATAAAAATTATTAGTACAAAAAATTCCAAAACTATCAAAACATATTCAGCGAACTTTTTGGGGTTACCCTATAAAGCGATAGTGGCGCCTCCATTATTTTTTACTCTTTTTTGCCAGACTATATCTGTTATTTTATTGGATTTCCCGACTATAGTGCATTTTTTTGTAATGCAGTGATTATATTGTCTTTTTTGGTTTTTATCAAATATATTGTTCTGGTGAGCGATAAGCGTCATCAGCGGAGCTGTACGTGTGCTAGCCCGTCCACGAATGAAAATGATCGGGTAATTTTTATTTTTAAAGGAAGTTTTTAAAACATTATTATTGCTAATGGCAACCCTATCTGAGCGGTTGGAGTAGTTTAGTTATTCAATATACTCTATGGTCTAGTTGATTGACTTTGCTGCTTGAGAGCTTGCCGCCTGCGCGATTTCCTGCACATTTTCGCGCCTCATCTATTTTATGTTTCATATTAATTTTCATGTGACATTTCAATATGGGTGCTTATTTATCAGAACCGGTTACTGAAAAAGTGTCCAGCGATGAATCAAACAGTAAACTCGAGTGCGGGGCAAGCTCCATGCAGGGATGGCGTGTCAATCAGGAGGTACGATATTATGTGTAATTATTTTCATTGATTCCTGCTTCTGTCTATCCGCGTATCTATTCGTATTCCATTTATTTCTGATTCTGTTTCTCTTCATTTGTAACGTAAACGGTGTGAATCGTAATCCATTTTATGAATTGGTAGTACCGTTGAATCTATTGTACTCTGAATATAACCTATTACAAAATTTACAAGTCAACGAATAGATGTCAACGGTTGTTTTGTGGTTGGTTGTTGTCGGTCGGTGGTTTACTTCCATGGATTCGTTGTGCTACATCTCCCGCGTGAGGTGTATGTTTGATACTAAGATTGAGTACCTATTGTATTTGTTTGTAGGATGCACACAATACAGTGTTGGAATTTGACGAGGGTACGGCGTTGTTCGCTGTGTACGACGGGCATGGAGGGGCCGAGGTCGCGACTTACTGCTCCAAGAATCTCCCAGACTACATCAAAAACACAGAAGCATACAAAAACGGGGAGCTGACCAAAGCACTAGAAGATGCATTTTTGGGATTTGATGCACAAATTGCTACCAAAGAGGTTATGGCTGTGTTAAAGGAATTAGCAGGTAAGCTGCTGGTTGTCCTTTTATACAATTTACTGTAAAAATAAGTGTGCACTTGACTTGTCTTAAAAGTTGTCGTTTACCATTACTACTACAGTAACATCAATTCAAATTTTTACATGTGATTGTTATTCCCTCATTATTGGAAACAAATTATTTCTGATTTTTTTAGGAGAAATAAACCCACCAGGACCCAGTGACAATGAAGAATCGGAAGACGAGAATGTCAGCAACTTGTATCAGGAAGCACACCTCCCTCTCCAGGTAATAGCTTCTTCCGGAACATGACTTTATGATTATGTCAACTACTCGCATCATCATTGCTAAAATCTGTGAAGAAATGCTCTTATTTTATATGAAAAGTAGAACTAAACTAATACTAGAGTATACCTTGTTTGAGATAGCTGTAGCTTGTATAGTATAGCTGTTTATACTGGGAAACAGTTCATGGCATTAGAGATGAACAGAGTGTGAGTTGTGTACTCATAAATGGACTCAAGCCAATGGAAGCCATGGTGGCCTTGTGGTTCGACCTACCGCCTCTCATGCTGAGGGTCGGGGGTTCGATTCCGGCTTGCACCTCTAAGTTTACTTATGTGCGAAATTCAATTTGAATTTACCACTGAGCTTTTCGGTGAAGGAAAACATCGTGAGGAAACCTGCACGCACCTGCGAAGTAATTCAAAGATGTGTGTGAAGTCCCCAATCCGCACTGGGCCCGCGTGGGGACTATAGCCCAAACCCTCTCGTGATGAGAGGAGGCCTGTGCCCAGCAGTGGGCCGTAAATAGGCTGTTGTAGTAGTAGTAGTAGACTACTACTACTTGAGTCCATTTACTACTACTACTACTAGTAGTAGTAGTAAATGGACTCAAGAAAAATATTACCTACTACTAATGATATCACTAAAAATGTCTTTGATGTATTCTAATGTTGACACTTTTACACAGGAGGTACTGGCTAAATATGAGAACAAGCTGAGTTCATTGCACTCCGCTCGGCTCAGGGACACAGCCACACCACTCTCACCTTGTCTCCGAGCGAAGAAAAATCCTGAAGAAGCCGGTGGATCAGGTGAGATATTTTGCTGTCCAATATAATTTTCCAGGCAAGTTTTGCATCTGGTATATCTGAAATACATTAAGACTAAATGTTTGTAGCAACTAGCTCTCTCCCGCTGTATAACACATGTAGGTCCAATTTTTCCTGTTCCTGTAGTGCTTTCCTGTACTCAAGGAACATGCCAAATTTTAGCACTCTGCAACCAGTACTTATTTTTGTCTGTGGTCTGTGCGTTGTCTGTCAGTCTCTTAGAAAGTAAATAAAAATTGATTGTTTTTTTAACTGAGTTTCTTGTCAAGATTTAATAACTTGACTAAACATTGCCAGACCTGCAATTCCTGCAAATTATATAGCACGAAACACACAGGCGGTGGACGCGCAATCAGACGCGGAACAGAAGTAGTGATTAAATATTTGCATCCATTATTCTGTAAGGGAATATCAGAGGATAGTTTTTCATATTTTTTATCAGGTCTCGGAGCCTCAAGCTCCAGCTCTAGCGTAGCCGCGGCATCGGGCTCCGGTAGTGCCGACGCGGTTGCGCCGGAAGAGCCCGAGGGCAGCAGTGCCTCCACCGAACCTGCCAAACCTGACGACGACACGGGAGGAGTCTCATCCACAAACTCAAACGACCAAGACAAAGATCTCAATGGAGAGGTAACTTAGTTCTTGTGACCTTGAACAGTTCAAGATATCTTGGAGAAAATGACTTAATGCATGTGTCATATCAAGATAAAGAGTAACTGTTGAATGTATATCATTGTAAATAATGTGAACCCTGATAAGATGATGTTTCTATGGAAATTAAACATATTTGGATGCCATTACAAAGTTAATTATAGGTATTTTGTCATACTGCTGGGCAGAGGGTCTCATCACATCAAGATGGATTGGGGGAAGATGGATGGATCATACTGGTTGAGTTTGCATTGGAAATAACGAGCTTATAGAAGTCATTTAAATGTAGATACAATTAAAAGTTTTTCATTTGCTATTTTTTATAGCAGTCTTAGCCTAGTGGTTTTACCTGTAGCCTCTCATGCAGAGGGTTGCGGCTTACAATCCGGCCCACACCTCTTGAGTTTACTTATGTGAAAATTCAATTTGAATTTATTTACCACTTAGGTTTTCGGAGGAAAACGTCGTGAGGAAACCTGCACGCATTTGCGATGTAATTCAAAGATGTAGGTAGGTGAAGTCCCCAATGCACACTAACCCGCGTGGGGACTATAGCATAAACCCTCTCGTGATGAGAGGAGAAGGCCTGTGTCCAGTAGAGGGGCGTAAATAGGCTATTGCAATGGGTTACACTCAAATCAATCCAAATTTCAGGTGTCGACAAGCGACCAAGAGGTGGCAAAGGAGTCGATGGAGGTGGACAAATCGACGGCGCCGGACAGTTCCGGTGACAACTGCAACCAGCCGAACCAGAGCGAGGACTCGAAGCCAGCGGTCCCCAGCAACGGCGCGGGGGACGCCTGCAACGGAGAAGTGACGGAATCCAAACAGGCTGTTGGAGAAGAAAGCAATATCACGTCGTCGAATGGTTCCGTGTCGCCGCTGAAGGGGAAAAAGAGTGAGTCTCTATCTCTTTAACCTCTATCCACCCAATGCTGAGTGTAGGTCTCCTCCATTGCACTCCATTCCTTGCGACCTTGGGCTTTTTGCATCCAATCCCTTCCAGCTACTTGGACAAGATCATCTGTCCATCTTGCGGGTTGCCTGCCTACATTTCTGCGACCAGTACTGGGTCTCCATTCGAGTACCTTCACGCCCTACCGGCTCTTCTGCCTTTGGCAAATGTGTCCCGCCCAACTATGTTTTCTCTGATTGATGACCTTGGCTGCGTCTACGAGTCGAGATTACGGGAACTAATGCTATGCCACGCATGAGTTTGGTTTGACCAGTGACCATTAGTGTGTGTGTGAATATATAGGCCACTAGGCTAGGCCATAGGCTGCGTCTACGAGTCTAGTTCTCCTTCTGATCTCGGTATTCCAAATTTTGTCGCAGAGGGAGATCCTTGTAAAGAGGTCTCCTGTCTCCTAATTAACGTTTTCGCCGGCACAATTATGGCACACGGGCATTCTGAACATGCCTGAAACTGCATTGACAAGATTTACAAGTACACGGCGAATTAGCATGCCTGCTGTGGCGAAGTTTGTCGTTCGTCGCGCCGCCTCAGTTTGTTTCAACTTTCAGATAATCTTCTTATAATTTCATTCTCAGGACCAGTTAAACCCACGATTTTTCGAACAGTATTTGACCATCTCACATTCACCAATGTCCTACGCGGTTGTTCGCAACGGACGGACGGCAAAAAGACTATCTCTTAACCATTCTACAAAGTACTGTCCGGGAGGCGATGACTACCCTTTTTTGCGCCTGGCCGTCGGTCTACTAAGGCGACACGAACTGAGCGAGCACCGTCATTGTTCCAGTAAAACCGTCGCCGGTGTCGAGCACGGACAAGGTCCCAGACCGACCTAAGAAGTCGAAGCTGCGGCGCGCCGCGGCCGCCGTGTACGAGACGCTGCTGCGACAGGCCGGCGGCGACGACGACGACGAGAGCGACTCCAACGACGAGACCTTCGAGGGCGGCGAGATCAACTCCGACGACGAGGACGCCAACGGCCTCGAGGACTCCTCCAACGAAGGTGAGACCGCCACACCATAGAGAAATGATACAAGAATGGCAGAGCCCATACTGTAGTGCATGCTCCGAAACCCGGGTTAACACCAGATCGACATCTAACGTCCAGTGGCTGAACCCCGATTACCCGACCGTTTAGCAGTTACTACCGCTACTTGAAGCTAGATGGTGAGCCGAACGCGTAGACGTAGGCGTAGTAGAAACGAAGATGTTTACATGAGACAACAAGGAGATGCTGTCGAGCCGACAGGTCTGACGAGAAAGGGACGATTTCTTCCTTTGACGATCGAAATCGAACGCGTCGCCGGCCAGATTCATCAGCCGGTCGCGAACGGATGAGGTTGAATGCCACAGCCTCAGTACACAATGGCAATACTCCATAGTGGGGCCTCTTTGTAGTACAAACTTTGTACTGAGCTCTTCACGTGTGACAGGGAAGCATTTTTTCGCGTTCGCAGCCAATCGCCCTTCGAACCGCGCCCGCTTTCATGATAGGTAGAAAATGAAGAGTTTGGAGCAGTCCCCGTGAACGTAACTTAAAAAAAAAAGGTTCATTTTGAATATTGACGAATGCAAGTACAACTGTAAATGCTACTAACTAACTAACTGTAAATGGTATAATGACCTGAACACCTCAATATTAAACTTACTGATCTCACAGGTTGGGTAGATTTCTCCCTCCTACAAGAGCAAATGTCTTAAATTTGTTTTTAATACAGTTGCTCAAAAAGTAAACATTTCGAATATTTCGATACCCGTTTAACGTGCCAAGTGTCATTTCCGAACGAGCACTTTTTGTTTTTTGACAGCTAATGAGCCTAAAGTTGTTTTTCACGAACTGGTGCGTAATGTTTTTTAGGGTTCCGAAGTCCGCAAGGAACCCTTATAGTTTCGCCATGTCCGTCCGTCCGTCTTAATAATAGGTCTTGGAAAAACATTGTGGGTTTGTTAAAACTATTTTTTTATTAAACAATGCGTTTGTGGAATATTAAGCTTTAAAGTGTTATTTTTTGGTAGAGTCAAGTGTCGTCGCCCCCCCTGCCAGCTAAATGGTGGTTTCAGATAGCTGAAAAAATTCATGGTGGTGGCATATATAACGCAGTTGAAAGGAAAACTATCACAGCTAAGAAGGCTATACAAGTTTCGGGGTCATAGTCGACCAACTGCAAGCAAGCAAAAATGCGTAGGTACGGAAAAGTAAAATTCCATTATACATACTGAGCGGCAGGGGCGTCGTCGGGCGGGCACGTCATACCGCAGCCTAGCTAAGATGCATTCTTAGAAAGGTACTAAGGGCATCGTCAACTTCGGAACCCTATACATTGTGCGTGGCCCGACACGCACTTGGCCGGTTTTTATTGAGCTTCATCCTGTTCATTTATTTCTTTATTCTTTTCTTTTCGCAAATGTATTAAAAAATACACGTGCGAAATTGTCATTTTCATAAAATGACAGACTTTTCGCACTTGCATCAAAATATACTATTTGAAGGTGAAGAGGAGGAGGAGGAGGAGGAGGATTGCGAGGCGGAGTCGAGCGACGAGGACGTGGACGAGGACCTGTCCATGACCGAGGAGCCCGGGAACGACAGCGGCTGCACTGCGGTCGTCGCGCTGCTCAAGGGTACGTGCTACGCAGATGTATAGATAGGTACATACAGGCCCCGGCGCGAATCTTGAGCGGTAAGCGAAAGTATAGGGGATTGTTACGCGGGCCCAGTGCGGGTTGGGGACTTCACACACATCTTTTGAATTACCTCAGATAAGATAACAAAGCAGGTTTCCTCACGATGTTTTCCTTCACCGAAAATCACAGCCCCTCCGCCTATGAGACCTTATTTTTGAATCTGCGCATCGCTCAAGATCTGTGCCTATGCCTGTACCATGGACCCAAAGTGCGTAGCTTACAGACAGAGTAATAACCGCTAGACTGAGATAGCGACAACTTTTCTGCCGCGTTGCAGTGTCGCGTTGTTGCTGTCTCAATCAATATTTTATTGCCTTATGAGGCAGTGAAATTTGTAAAACCATACTTTCGCCTACTTAAACTTTTTATGTCCTGACTGTGTTAAGTGTTATGTCATGTGTAATTCCCTTTGAGAGGATAGTTGTTAAAGTACAGTTGTTTTGCAGGCAATGACCTCTACGTAGCGAACGCAGGCGACTCGCGGTGCATCATTTGCAGAGAGGGCAAGGCCATCGACATGTCAATAGACCACAAGCCCGAGGACGCCCCAGAACTCGAGCGAATCACGAAGGCCGGCGGGAAAGTGTCGAACGACGGGCGCATCAACGGCGGGCTAAATCTCTCCCGGGCGATCGGCGACCACTCGTACAAGCTAAACAAGGAGCTCGACGCCAAACAGCAGATGATCACCGCCCTGCCGGACGTTAAGACGCTCACGATCGACCCCGCCAAGGACCAGTTCATGGTTCTCGCCTGCGACGGCATTTGGAACTTCATGTCTAGTCAAGACGTCTGCGACTTCATCCTGCCGAGGCTGACGGAGGGCAGGGAGCGTCTGTCGCAGATCTGCGAAGAGGTGATCTTTTTTACAAGCTTTTATTTAGGTTCACCTGGTCTGTAATCAAGTCTTGCAAGTTTAATTTGATCCACTTTCCAGTTACCTATCAAGCTGAAATTTTGCATACATGTGTAAATCGGATGACAATGCGAAATTTTTATGACATGGAGCTGATCTTATGATGGAACTGGAAGGTGGTCATAGGAACTCGGCAGTTAAACGACACAACCTCATCGAGTTTGGACTTGGTTGATCCGTCTTGATGAGTACTTTAATAAAAAAGAATAAAAAAGTAGCCAACGTCCTTCTTCAGGACTCGGAACTATCGCCATACCAAATTTAATAAAAATCTATCCAGTGATTTAAGCGTGACAGACAGAGTTAATCTCGCATTTATAATACTACTAGCTTCTGCCCGCGACTTCGTCCGCGTGGAATTTGTTAATAGCCTTCCCGCGAGAACTATGCATTTTCTCGGGATAAAAAGTAGCCTATATGTTGACCAGTGTTATAAACTACCCCCATACCAAATTTTGTTTCAATCCGTCTAGTAGTTTTCGAGTTAAATCCGGACATACAACATACAGTATTTTTTTCTAAAAATCGTTATTTTGTGTTCAGTATCGTTCATATAGTCCCTTTGACTTGATAGTTTCTTTTAATTGTCAATTTTCAGCCGCGGCTTCTTCTACAGAATTATTATTTATTATATGTATAGAATTTTCCTTTTGTTTTCTCTGATTCATTAATCTCTTATGAATAAATAGTTTAGTGCCAAAATTCATTATTTAGGTAATAGCAGACTGGTTTAAAGAATTTTTTAGTGAACTCATCAATAATTTCCTTTTTACTGGACAATAGGCAGGTAATCTAACAGTAGGTAATCTGCATAACGTGTTTCTTGAAAGTGTTTGTAATCTAGGATTATAATTTAATGTTTCCCGTTCCCGTGAGAATATCGGGAAATCCTTTCTTAGTGCTCCCCTACGCTCCCCAAGGAACCTGCATGCCAAACTTCAGCTCTCTACGGTGATACCCGCGACCTAAACATTAAAATGTAAAAATCCCATTTTTTTCCCGTTCCCGTGGGAATTTCGGGAAGTCCTTTCTTAGTGCTTCCCTACGCTCCCCAAGGAACCAGCATGCCAAAATTCAGATCCTTACGATGTTTCCCGCGACTTCGTACGTGCCTAAAAATTTAAATGTAAAAATCCCTTTTTTCCCCGTTCCCGTGAGAATTCCGGGAAATCCTTTCTTAGTGCTCCCCTACGCTCCCCAAGGAACCTGTATGCCAAATTTCAGCTCTCTACGACCAGTATTTTCGGCTCTGCGTTGATATGTCAGTCAGTCAGTTTCTTCTTTTATATATTTAGATAGATAGATTGCTGTTTCCCGCGACTTCGTACGCGCCTAAACATTAAAATGTAAAAATCTCATTTTTCCCGTTCCCGTGGGAATATCGGGAAATCCTTTCATTGTGCTCCCTTACGCTCCCTAAGGAACCTGCATGCCAAATTTCATCACTCTACGATGATCCCCGCGACTACGTACGCGCCTTAAAATGTAATAAACCCATTTTTTCCCGTTCCCGTAGGAATTTCGGGAAGTCCTTTCTTAGTGCTCCCCTACGCTCCCCAAGGAACCTGCATGCCAAATTTCAGCTCTCTACGATGATCCCCGTGACTACGTACGCGCCTTAAAATGTAAAAAAAAACCATTTTTCCCGTTCCCGTGGGAATTTCGGAAAGTCCTTTCTTAGTGCTCCCCTACGCTCCCCAAGCAACCTGCATGCCAAATTTCAGATCTCTACGATGTTTCCCGCGACTTCGTACGCGCCTAAACATTAAAATGTAAAAATTCCTTTTTTTCCCGTTCCCGTGGGAATTTTGCAAAATCCTTTCTTAGCGGATGCCTACGTCATAACATCTACCTGCATGCCAAATTTCAGCCCGATCCGTCCAGTGGTTTGGGCTGTGCGTTGATAGATCACTATATCAGTCAGTCAGTCAGTCAGTCACCTTTGAGTTTAATATATTTAGATAAAGTATGGATTTACTGAATTGACGAAACCCCGAACAATCTCTCTCATCTCTACAGTCTATAGTACAGTAATTTGTAGTCGTTTATATGCGTCATGAATGTTAGTCTGCTCGTCGCAGATGTTCGACCACTGCCTGGCGCCGAGCACGATGGGCGACGGCACCGGCTGCGACAACATGACAGCCATCATCGTGCGCTTCAAGGACGGCCTGGCGGTCGCCGCAGGCGCCAAGCGCGCGCGTGACGACCCCGACGACGACCCGCAGGACCCCAAGAGACAAAAAACCGACGACCTCTCCAGTTCACAAGTGACCTCCAGTGTCTAACTCTATGTAACCTAAGGACAATGTGTTCAAGCTACACGTAGTATTGTGATATGTTTGTCTGAGACTGTAATAAATTGTGAACGACGGTATGCCGTCGCGAGACGGTGCTATTTAATTTCGTATTTTTGTGGTTGGGACAAAGGACTATTCTCCTCAAATAATATATCAGGGATGTAACAAAAATTCAATACAATCTGATTATTACAGATTAGCGGTGAAGCTAAATGTGACCTTGTAAAATTTAATAATTACTAACTACGGATAATTTTGAAAATGTGGTGGAGAAAACAAATTTAAAGTTGAATTAGGGAAGTAATAAATCGCGAACTCGTGGCGTGGGCTAAGCACAAGGTGATAGGTATTTATGGTAATGGACGGCAGTATTCAAATTGTGCCGATTGAACACTTTTTTTGTCTTAAAAGACAACTGTGGTCACACTTGAGCACAATGCCCATCTAATTGTACCAAAATAAGTTGTATTTTTAAATTGATTCATTTATCCGATAGTACAGGTAAAGTAAGACTAAATATGCTATTTTTCCTGTACTTCTTATAATTTGGTACTTCATTCCTCTTTTGCACTTTTTGCTTTGTGTACAATCAATACGATCGATTGTTAAATTCGACAATGAAGAAACCTACTTATTTTTGCAGAAATATTTGTTTTTTGTTCATGTGTCAGAGTCAGGCGCTAACTGATGATCTTTTTTTTAGTTATTTTGACGATTGCAGATAGTTCATAAGCATAACATTAGTTATATTAGTTTCATGACGAGTATTCCATTTAGTTCATATTATTTTTTGATTTCTATAGAAAGTTATAACAAATATTACACAAGTTGATGAAAGTTACTTGAAGCGAAGGGTAATTTATAGACATGATTAATGAGTATTGTAAAATTGCATTGGCATTGTTAATGGGCATATTACAAAAAAAATGATATGTTAGTTTTTAGCTGTTTGAATCAATAAATTGCGAATTAAAATGATGCCCCTTGTTGCTTTATATAATAAGTAGGTATATTTTTGTAATCACAGGTGTTAACAAACGACATTACGGCACTATGGTTAGTTGGTGTACGATTTATTCCAAATATGGTGTATATCATTAAATTATCTTCAATTGAATAGGCTGGTGTTTCCAATGACTGAATTACTTACTGATAGAAATTATTGGGTTAGTTAACAATTAAACAGCTGCTGTTTATTATTTATGAAGCAGGATTAAAATAAGTAATGAAGCCATTATTGTTCTCACTTAATTACAAATTGTGTGTTTGAGGAAAATACATTTTTACAGACTGTTTTTTAGTTTCAATTGTTAATCTCGAATCAATGTCCTTATCGTAGCTGTGTTAAGTATTCAATAGTTTCCATTTGGGTTGCCTCCAAAATCTGAAGTGCATCATATTCACTATCAATTTGCTCAAGAAGAACAGTCTTTTCGTTGATTTGGGCCTGAAAAAAATAGAAGATTCATGATGTGGTTAGGAATGTATGATTCACAGATTTTGACCAAAAAATAAATTTAACTTTTTGCTTGAGGTATAATAAATATTGCAGTCTTACCTGTAATTTGCTTTGTTCAGATTCCCTATCTTTGGCGATGGATTTGAGTAGATTCATTGAACCAATCGCAGCCATCTTCTGTTTCTCTACATTGTCTCCAAGTTCTGTGAGCATCGCCAGCAATGAACTCATTATCTTTCCAAAGTCATGGATCTCTGAATAAAATATGGGTACATTTTAATGTCAGCAACTACTGTTATATAAAATAATTTTCAGATTGTTCTAATGGGAAAAAGCCATGGTGGCCTATAGTGGTTCCTCTGTCTCGCATGCAGTGTCAGGGGTTTGAATCTGAGTTTACTTATGTGCGAAATTCAATTTAAATTTACTAAGCTTTTCGGTGAAGGAAAACATCGTGAGGAAACCTGCACGCATCTGCGCAATTCAAGGTAGTATGTGAAGTCTCCAATCCGCACTGGGCCCGCGTGGCGACTATATCCCAAACCCTCGTTATGAGAGGAGGCCTGTGCCCATCAGTGGGACGTAAATAGGCTGTTATGGTGGATAAACTTACTAGCCTCATATTCTTTACAAGTATTCTTCACGTCTTCAGTCTCTTTGAGGACAGCGGGTTCCAAAACTCTAATTTTGTTGATGTCATCATAATAGAGGTGAGCTTTTTGTAGCTCCTCAGACATTATTATCAACCTTAATAGAAGTCTCACAGTTAATCGATACAGTGGTATTCTCCTATTTTGAGTGAGTTGAGCTTGAGGATTTGATTGATTTTGACTTTGTTGTGATTCAAAGATTCCCTAGCAACTACACTTTTTCTACACACTTGCTTGTACTTACTATTAAATTGAAAAACGTCTCTGTTTGACGTAACGTTTGACGTTTATTTTCACAAATTTGACGTACGGAAAATAAATAAATCTTGTGTTTAATTACATTGTTCTGTATCTATACCCATTGTTATCCAGACTATTCTCAGTGACATTAATTAATATATTGAATTATATATTTTAGTATTTACTAAATAGAAAAGTGTGTTTCAATCTAATGTCATACTAAAATAGGTTGGCGTGAATATGGAAGGTTTGACCCAAAATGATAAAATTATTTGGTCGTGTTGGGATGAGAAATCCGCACGGGATGTAGTTCGGGAAGCGGCTGCGAAAGGCAGCCATATCAATCTGGCTATTAAATACCTCATGTACAAGAATTCATGGAGCGAAACAATCGCGAGGGACTGGTTTATGGCAGAGGTGTGTATTTTCATTTAGAATTTAGGTTCATATTTGGTACAGCTTATACTTATAGAACTTCTACATGGGTAGCTCTATAGCGAGACTAATAATATACATATATTTTCTATATATAAGTCCTGCACAAGTTTTTTGTTTTTGTTGTGTTGCGTTGGGAATGGTGTCAGATATAGTGAACAATGCTTTTTTTAAGAAAAATAAAAATAAAGTTGTCTTCTTACTACTTAATAGTACTTACTTAATTGCATTACCAGCAGGACCTCTGTATAAAATTACTCTATACCTGTCTAAGAATGATTTAATGTTTGTATATGTAATGGTGAAACTTACATTTTTATTTAGGTCAGAGCTTGGACAATTCAACTTCTGATGCGAAAACAGATATTCAAAGTACTTCATGTTCTAAATAAAGTAGAGATAAATCCAGCAGAGCATCTGATGACTCTTGCCGAGTCTTCACCGGAAATAGAATATAGAGATTTTGTAGTTCAGCAATTAGAAAAGATTTCATTGGATATGAAAGGAGATACGGTAACAAGATGGCAGGGTTTCAAGAGACACTGGAACTTGCTGCGGTATTTAGAGAAATCATTTGAATATGAGGGTACATTCAAGCAAAATAAAGTATTTGGTTTGGGCAAAGATAGGGTATTTGTGAATGAGACTGAAATAAAAGCTTTGACTATAGAAAAAATCCAAAATTACTCCCCCCAATGGAAGAGCAAAATTGCCTCTGCTCTCTTTCTGGATTCATTTGGTGAGATATATTTTGTATTCAATGCATTATCTAATTAGTCAGTAATTAGTTTGTCCTAGTGGATAATATCATGTTGCTATGTGATACGCTATATGATTATTAAGTTTACTTGGTTATAAAACTTATCACTGTTCCTCTTTTTTATTTAATTAATTGACTAAGTATGTATTTTTTGCAGAGTTCTCTTTATTAGACTTCTCAACGCCTCTAGAAATGTGGAATCATTTCTTAGAACAGAACAAAGCCATGATCTTAATTCGCTGGATCAACTTGCAAATGTCAGAAGTGGTGAGGGACATGAATGCTAGATATAATTTCTTCAACAATGAGAGCTTTGTTAAGAAGCTATTGAATGTTGACACTCAAGGGTTCCCAGATCAAGTTTTAGATACTCTAGATGAGATTTTTCGCAAATGGCCCATAACAGAAGAAATGATTGCCAACATTGAAACTAGCAGTTGTTATGAATATACTAAAATGTGTGTTTATGATACACTGTGCTCCTATGGCATAGTCAATAAGAATGAAAGCAATGATCTCAACAAAATAATTGCTAGATTAGCTAGAACTCAAAATCTGAAACTTATTGATGATGTGTTCACAGAATCTTGTTCTAATATCACAAAACAAGATTTCTATGTGGAAATGGCAAAATATTGTGTGAAGAATAAATTGTATAAAGTTTTGACGATGTGCGTTGAGGGCAACATTCTGGACACAGATCTCTCTAATGTGGAACAAGAGGCTAAGGATTGCATAAACCTGTGGCTCCTGTTCAAAAGTATTGAGCAGACCTCGGACAGGCAGAGCCATGTGGTGCCGGTGTACAAGACCTGCCAGCAAATAGCCAAGGATGACATTGATCCTTATATTTGCTCCAACCCTCATCTTGTTCTTGGCATGATCCTCTTAGAAGATGGTGCTAATTTATTTGACATATTTTCCAAAGAGGAGTTCATACAATTTAAAGACTTTAAGTTGCCAAATAAAGTTTACAAAGAAAAGCTTCCACATTTATATAATGTTTACAAAAAATACTTAGATGCGAATCCATTTTACGAATCTAAAGATGTGAATGTATACCAATTGCTCTCTGGTTATCGAGGGTTGGATGTGTCGAAAATATTTGAATTCCAATTAGTTAACCAAAATGCTTCCACTGTGGTTGGTGACAAATCGGACAGGCGCAGCTTGGGCAGTTTATTATCCAACGACGTTCACGTGACGGCCAGTTGCGTCAAAACATTGTCCCAGAAAACTGTAGATATGCCAGACTTTGCCAATGAAAAATTGATGAAAAGATACGGATATGAAGCCAAATTAAGTCACATTTACTACTTGAAGCAGTACCGTCCGTGCAACGCGAGTCAGGCGTTCGTTGTTCAGCAATATCAGATGTATAATCGACTTCAAGACAAGAGCATAAAAAGCGCTTGCTGTGAGGCTCACGCCTTGGCATTGCAGCATTGGGACGATCCTGCTATGGTCGCGTGCGCTATATCTTTCGTAGCCATGATCGGCTGTAACCCTACTAGGTGCAGAGTTCACATGACAGCTGCTAGAATGATGAAGGTTTACTTCATGAAACAGAAAGGCTTCAATGAAGACAATGCTAACAAGACTGTAAATGATTACATGTGCAAGCTAATACAAAGCAATGATGAAGCAGCAAAAGACATATTAGAAAATCTCGAAGAAATTACTATAAATACACTAGAAAGGGAACAAAATGAAGACGGCCAAGTGGAAATGTCGACAGTTCTATTTGAATCACAAACAATGATCAAGTTTGCGATGCTACACAACTTGCCGCTACCTGAATCTTTACTCAGAGGTTTTATTAGACGCGGCTCTTGGTTCAATTTCTTATTATTCGGTGATGTCTTCCGCTACCCCCTTAGCCAGATGCTGAAGCTTTCGCAAGAGTTTGAACAGAACTCTTATGCTGAACATTTGAAGTATATTATGATGAATAGGAATGCAGACGACGGGTCAGAGAAAGATTTGAAAATCGGTGGTAGTAATGGGCAGAGAAGGATGACAAGATTGAGTTCTTCTGATGTGGTAAGCAACTCGTTTGATTAATATTTAATGCTAATACTGTTCTAGCTGCTCGTGATGGGATCACAGGCCGTTCAGCAGTGGGATATAAACAGGCTGTTGTGGTGTGGGTGGTGGTGCTAAGAATGTTTTTTTTTTTACGTAATATCTCAATCTTAACAAGGGGTGGTCTTTGATTTAAATATCCAACGTTCCAGAGCCCCAGTGGCAGTGCCGTCTTCGAGTTCCCGGCGCGGGGTGGAGTGCCGCGCGAGCTGTGGGAGGCGGCGG